>CAJUYI010003046.1:0-25947 GCA_910591695.1 Galerucella pusilla | reverse complement strand
GTTCAGGAATGTTAAGCTTTTCCTACCCGGTAAACAATGTACTATTTCTCAAAATGCTTATTGATAATTTGAAAAACGAATGTATGTAAGTAAAAGAAATCATCAATCATCATAACATCACACGATGAGTTAATTGAACTCGACTTGACGCTCCTCTTCTGCCGAGGGTTTTCCGACCTTCTAATTTTCTGCAACCGCACCGCTCTTGATGTCCAAAGAATGTAGTCAAGGCTTTTTCCGTGTGAGCGCGACAGGTTCCCGTGTTCGGCAGGAAGTCGTGCAAGCACGGGAAAAGCATTTATGGATGTATAATGAACGATACTTTTAATTATACCTTTCTGAAAACAAAAACAAGTAAGTATTGACTGAAAACTTTCATTTTCCAACATAAATAAACAAATATCAGCCTATGGTTTATATAATGTTCAATTTTCACTGAAGGAAATATTTATACTACAATTTGATTTGTTATAAATATACACTCATTTAGTTAATACTCCGCTTTGTAAAATTGTTGTTGATGTGAATGGGACATTATTCTCGTGAACTGCAATGTCTTCGGGTGTTGACTTTCAATTTTCCCGTTGACCGATTCTTCTATATAACTCTCAACTATACTCGAGAAACGTCACTCACCATGTCGTTTGAGATTAAGCAAATCCCCACCTCCTTCTCCTAACATATATGCTTAAACCATGACCCGTATATTCTTCAGAATTTTTGAGTTATGATCTTCTGCAATCTGTTTTGTTGTACTACTCATAGTATAGCAACCTACATGTTTGGCATAACATCTACCATTGCGATATGCAATAAATAGACTTCTGCTATTCGTAGTTTTAGGTCTTTAATTAACATATTTACGATACACAGTGTATGGGTTCAATGGGACATCCTTTCTTCATAATTGTGAAGCTTCTTGATCTGTGTGTTGTTTTTTGCTGGTATCCCATGTAAAATAGTTGAAACTACTTTTCATATCTGTCACATAACTTGGTGAGCAGTAATTCTGCACTTACTTTCGCAGCTTCTAGCAATGTTTGTTCTTCGATAGAAATGATTTTAATGATGTAGTACAATAATATTTCAAAACACTGTCATCTGTTGTTTAGTGTTGCTAAGCGTCTATGTTCATGAAATGAGACAAAAATGAAAATGAATGAATGAAAAATAGTATATTAAGTATCAAGAACGGTAAGGGTTGTTTACAGGTCGACAGCAATGATTGGAGGCTGAGCGGAGCGAAGCCTCCAATTTTGCTGGAGACCGGTATTACCCTTAACCTTCGAAATGCTTATACCATTTTTTGCGCGATCGTATTGAAATATTCAAATTTCGAATAAAATAATTTAAATTTCTTCGAAATGAACGAAATGTCAAAAGTGACATTTATACTTCTCGATCAGTTCAAAATATAATTTGCATTTTGGTGAAATTGTTTTCATGCTATTTATTACTTTTTATATTGTTCTGTTCATTAAAAAATATCAATCTTCTTATTTTTTTTGTTTCTTTTGTGTAATGAATGAAATAATATATTATTTAGGACCACTTAAATGTATGTAGGGCTAAGACGTAGTTTACTTACCGACGTCTGAACGGTAAGTAAATCACTTACCGACGTGTTAGACTTAGATACCAGTAAACACAACTCACCGACCTGACAACCGATGCTGTAAACAAACAAAAAAGATCGATCGCGCAAAAAATATATAATATTGTGAAATTTTGTAGGGCCGCTATTTTGAATTTGCAAAATCTAAAAACACCAACGTTTTCAGGTGCCGGACTACTATATTTTCATGTATGTAGAACGTCGTTATTGTTATTCTAATAATTATGTTTATCGCTCAAAAAACCATTTTGCAAAATTTTTTTCTATTTTTCAAAAAGTGAGAGTTGAAATTATATATTATAAGGTATAAAATTCCCTACAATTTTGATGCCCATAATTTTTTTGTATAATCAAATCTAAAAAACTCATGGACGAAAAACTGTTGCATTTCACGTGCTCCAAGCTTTGCTTGCAACTTGCATCGCAAGCTTGAGCGGACTCTTCTCACAAATCTAAGAAAGTAGTCTATGCTACATTTACTTTCGTTTTAAAAAGCAAAATCTCTGGTGAAAATCTTTTCCATCGTATATCCTTACTTCCCCGGATTGAGTGTTTTCCGACCTGCCACTGTTATATAGTTCTCAGTAAAGGTCTAAACATTGCCTGAATAAAATTTCACGCTTGTTTTTCCGGCAGGTTTGTACCTATTCGGTCTAAGCACAAAGGCAGAATAGTTGTTTGGTGATATGTTGCTTTTTTCATAATCATGAACTTAAATGGTCGTGTTTATACTATTCTATGCAGCCAGCTCTCTTCATATCGATATGTATTTGCCAAAGTAACGTAAGTCACCAAAAACGATTATGCAGAAAAAACGTGTTTTTAACAAAATTGGGACATACGTTTTTAAAATAGTTAAAAATTAGGGTTTAAAGTAATTCTAGGCTTACTACACTTTGGCAGTACCTTCTTAACAATAAAAGCTTTACGCGCTAATGAACAAACATGATTTTCACCAAAAATGTCACTTACGTTACTTTGGCAAAAATGCATCGATATAATGAGCAGAATTTCCTCAGACTCATATAATTGTAGATCCCATTCAGATGAAAAACATTTTTTCTCTTTTGCAAACCCTCGAAATTGCGTTTTCTTTTTTTAGAGAAATACGCAGAGTCTCAGAACTGACATGTTTCCTCAAGAAGAAGTTATTTGAATGGGCACCAGGACGTCTTGAGTATAACTCGTACTGTTTCTATATTCGGAGTCCTTTGGTAATGCCAATTAAATTAAATAATTCACGAGACGAATTCTGGTCGAAAATACGAAATGTGGCTAATTTTACAAAGGGACATAATAAGTCTGAAAGTCCTTTATTAAAATGATTAAAAACGACATGGAAGGAGAAACGTAAAACAATTAATTTGAGTTTCCGCTTTTCATGTTAAATTGTTTTTAATTCTGCTTTACCGTCGAAAGAAAGCCTCACGCTGCAAGGTTTTTTTATTGTCTAAATACACCACAAGGAGCCTACAGAAAATATCAAGTCAAATTTAAATTTTGATAGAACTCTATTCGAATGTGAATTATATTGCTGTCTTTTTTCACGATAACAAATCAATTTTAAACTCTCACGTATTCCTTATTGCTACTCTTGTTTAGAAGACAATCGCTATAGCATATTGCCTTTTGTATTTGCTATCGATAGAAGAACAAATTTAATAAAAATTATATGTTTGATAATATCAAATATTACTTGAGTCACGTGACAGTAAAGATCCGACAAGATAATATGCCATGAATATAAATAACTAGATTTACATTTTTTGTGTTGAATATCAACTGTATTATGCTTGGTAAGAGTGGATATCGATGTTTGCATATAGAACATGATAAATTACTTGATTATACAAGGTTTGTATGATTAAATGCACGCCTCGCTCAAATTTGTGCGTGGTCATCTATAAAATCCATAAACGCGAAATATGAACAACAAAAAACGAATATATACCCAGTACATTTAAGGATACTTTTTGCAACACTCACAACTTTTACAATGTTCTTAGATAAATAAAGATCATTACAATAATTATTGAAAATACTACTACTGCAGTCGAAATCAGCATCTGCAGTCCACTTGCTGTTAGTTATCAGATAAAGAAGCGCGAGTTTAAGCTTTTTGTGCTTTTGATTGTACTGTTTATGTGAAGAGACCAGTGGCCTTATCAGACTCGACAGTCTTTCACTATTCCCTTCTTGGGAAAATCTTCCCTTGGGTATCCTAGTCCTGAAGGATATCGCCTATAAAATAGTGCTTTAAATTCGAAGATAATGTGTGAGGATGTTTCCCCCTCTTCCAAGCACAACTGACAGATAGATTTCTCCCTATATATTATGAAAATTGTATGCATGTCAGCACCAAAATCGAATTGGGAATACTATCTTGTGTGCCGAAGTGTCACCTCGCCGCCAAATTGATTGGTGATGGTCCCTTATGTAGGTTACCACGGATCTCACCACAGTTGTTGTGTACAGCCAGTGTACGATCCGTAGATTTGGTGTCCATGTGCCTCCTATCACTCGTTTGGTAGCCATTAGGGCCATTCTCCCTTCATTGGTTTTGCCATGTAGGTTATTTTTGCAACCAGAATCATACCCAGATACTGGGTCTGGCTTTTTTTTTCTAAGGAGCCGTCCCTTCGCCAGTACCACCTCAGACTCTTGGGCTTATTGTGGATACTCCTAGTGTTCTGACTACAACCTATTCAGCCAATCCGTTCCCTCTATTAGCTCATACAGGCTCTTTGCTGGATGGTTGTGAAAGTCTTCTGGAATAATTTGGGTTCTACCATACAGTTTCTGCCTTCTGTGGTCCAGCGACTCACAGTTGCATAGTATATGCAGAGCTGTTTCGGTATCCTTTTTGCATCTTCTGCATATAAGGTCTCCGTTATACAGCCCTATTTTATTTAGGTGCTCCTTTGTGGGAAAGTGTTCCGTAAGTGTAAGTAGCCCTGTTATGGTGCGTAGTTTGTTCCTGCTCATTGAGAGCAGTTCGTTCGCTACTTTTTCTGATGGTTCTTTTATGAATTTCTTCCCATGTATTTGCCTGGTCGTATTCTTCCAGTGTTTGGATCTGGCTTAGATACAACTGTACGCCGAAGTGGCTTGGCAGGTTCAGTCTCTCAAGCTTCCTTTTTCTAGTGAAGGGAATGAACGCAGTTTTTGCAGAATTCACCTTTAGGAATTCCCTCCTTCACTATTTTTCCACCGTTTCTAGCGCTTGCTGCATCATCCCCGATATAATACTGGAGTATTTCCTCAGATCAAGTATTGTATGCAAATCCCCGATGTATAGCCTCTTTTGGTTTAATTTCTCCAAGGGTAACCACAGCAAAGGTTATGTTAGATAAGACTCATCGTGACCTCCATGAAATCTTCAAATAAGATTGTCGTTACTGTTCTGTTAGAAAGCATGTTTTTAATTCACCAACATATGGTGTCGTCTGCTCCACGACTTGCAACAGCGGGTATCATGAAGGAAGGCCAGTTTGTTAGAACTGTCTTGAGGATTTCTATAGACGATAAGGAATCCAGTACCTCCTCCACTTTATTCACATGAATTAATATATGTTCTATCCTAACAGAAAGTTCGGCGTTTTATGGTTTCTGTGGTTAAACCTTCTATAGTCAGATGGTGTTTCGATCTTAAATAACCAGTAACCACTGGATGTCTATCATAGATACTTCTATTTTTGAGAACAATGTACCGAGGGGGTGGTGATTAGCGGTCGATTTAAGTTCAGATTCAACTGTTTATAGCTGCCGGCCACTCTATATTCCAATTGAAGGTTTTCTACGCAACCAGTAGCAGTGCTGCTAAACGAAAAAATCATTTCCGTTAGCATAACTCAACTTCAAGTTATTATTGTACTTCCCCCTGAAATCAATTACATCAACATTTCCTCCACTTCAGTCGTTTTTCAAACTGTACCCTCCAACAGAAAACTAGTCGGTTTCATCATCACAGCTCACCAAAGAAAATTTAGATTTTTCTATTCTACCTCTATCTCTACCATTTACTGTTTTCAGAAACCGCTTCATACCTTTTGATTTCTGGAAACAAAAATAGCAGCTCCTTGTACAGCAGAATATCGAGTCGATTATTAGCGTCGTTTGCCGGAAGAGGACATTTCACAACACGTTACGAACAGCACTAACAAAAGGAACTTGAGTTACATAACTTTGTCACGTTAAACGTCGTAAATGTAGCGTCTAATGTAACCGAATATCGTCATTCGACATCAGTATAAACTTGGGAGAGTATGCCTCTCACATCTTGTCGAAAGCAAATTTTTGATCGGCATAAAGCAATTTTGTTTTATCACAACTTTACTAACTCTAGTGTCAACTGAAAATTGGAATGTTATTTTTGAAATACAATAATAAAAACTACTTATTGAAAGATTAGTTTATCAATAAGTTAATGTTGCTTTCAATTTAATCAAATTTCCTGGGAATGGCTCGTTTCAGCCTGTAGGCATTCTCCAGACCGACTAGTCGTTATAGGATTATCGAAATTGTGAATTACTAGCCTCACAATAATAAGTTTGTTGCTCTAATTCGACATATTTTATATACTACTGAAGTAAATTCATCTTTCTTCTAGAAGGTTATATTTCCAATGAATCTCCAACACTGAGGGATTGTTTGATCCCCTTCCATTTGTAAACTGGCCATTTAATTGAGCTTTTTCGGCACGTACACGCTAAATTCTCATGAGTGGATATGGCGATTATTTTTAGATCCCTTTCCGTTTCAATGTTATAGTATGTTGCTACGTGTCTTATTTTATTGGAAAATGTCACGAACGAAGGAGAAATAAATTAGTTAAGAGTTAGATTTGTACAATAAATTCTAGGCTTTACCAGTAGAAAAACTAATGTCGAAGCTCGATTTTCCTTAAACCGTATAAAATTTTTATCAGTGTTGAGTTGACAAGAGTCGCTTATAAACAATTATAGTTTGGCAAGTTTATCTGAAGCTACGGGGCATCGGTAAGTGGCGAGGAAACATGGCGGTATCTGTCATAAGCGTACAACTGGCGTACGGTACCTATTTTACCAAGTGAAACTGAAAAAACAAAGGTCACTGACAATACCAACGCCACTGGATAAATCAATATCAGTCAATTGAGGAAGTGAGAGGGGAGAACACACGCACGCGCTTGCTAATAAGAAGTCAGCTGGTCAGGCCTTTCGATAAAAATCACCAATTATGTAATTCGGAGGGTTTGTTAATTGTGGTTTACGTACAACGCTGCCAGAGCTTGAAGAAGCCCAAAACAAATTTTGAAAAGTATTCATCTTTTAATATCCATAAATTGAAAAAATAGTATTAATAGAAAAAATATAAGGAAACAAGCACATTAAAGAATTAACGTTTAATCATATTGTTAATATTGTCAATAATAAAAAGTCCCTATTCTATAATTATTATCACTACATACTTAGCACTTTAGCTTTCTCATAGTTAAACGTGGAAATATCAAATGTTTTCGACTACGTTCCTTTCACGGATTCAGATAAACTTGCCAAAGTATAGTTGTCTGGTGTAGTAAAAACAACTTAAACGCTAGAATAGTATATTGCAAAATTAGTGGAAAAGCATAATACATATTCCCAAACGACTGTGGTAATACAGGAGTTTGGGAATATGCTTTTCCCACGAATTATACATACTATTTTTTCTTCGATCGTTGATTTCCATTTAAAAAATTAATTAAAAAATATTTCATTCAAGATGTAATCAAGTAAGTTTAGGTTTAGATAGGCTTCTCTATGTTCAATGATATGTTCACATTGAAATATAGAAGTGATAACCATGGAAATTACTTTGTTATGACAAAATCAAAGTAATATTTTTCCAATCGAATATATTGACAAGGGGAATCTATCGGCAGCGATTTGAGAAAATATCGAAATATTTTTGGCAAAGAATTTTGAGGTAATGGATGTATTGAAAATTAAGAAAAAAATATATCATGTAGATTAATGTTAAACTTAGAGTTCTCATCGAATAAAAACTTTGAAATGCTAACCAAATTTTGTTGAAAAAAATACGAATCATGAGGTAATTACACATATTAAGCAAAGTTTGAGCCCTGGTAAAGAATTAAATATGTATTAAATGGAAAAACTAATTGATAAGAAGTCTAATTTGAAGCTTTATGAATACTATATAAAAATCTCAGAATCCTCAAATTACTTATGACCGTACAATTCCTTATTGAAATTCGGTTGCTACCACTAAAATATCGGATAAAAATCCATCGCTCGCTCTTCTATCGCGTGCCGTTCCATTGTTGATACAACGCTCGCCGGTCTCGGCGGTCTCCCAGTTCAGTACTGACGAAGCTTATAGAGTAGTACGTGAACCAAAATCCGCTTGGACCGCTTGGCTACCTACATGTTGCGGGGCTTTCATATTTCTAATAAAATTTTCGTTATGTGAACTTAAACGTGAGGACGTAGGGAAACAAAAAAATATACAAAGCATAATTGTGCAAGGTCGAATTTGGTAGATGCCCCTTAATAATAAAGTAGAAGTGGCTAATAAAATATTCAATACCCCTGCCTCGACTTTAACTGAAAATGATCGAAACGAGATTAACCAAACAATTAGCCATGCAGCTTCAACGTCTATTAATTCTCATTGCCCTCCAGTACAATTTACAAATTGCACAAACTGTACAATATGTAAATATTAACAACAATTAATTTGTGTTCAAGTATATCGTTATAAATTAGAATTTTCTTTTATTTCTTTCACAACAACTTTATCAATATAAAAATTAAAACCATACTTTGTTTCATTTTATTCTAATAATCCATTTGTAACATTACCGCACGCTACAGCAGTGCGGTAAGAATATTACCGCACTGTTATTTTCCAACTGCTTAGCAATTGCCCACTATTCTGGAATGTTGAGCTTTGCGCATAGAAAACAGGTCAAAATAGGGTCACTTTTACCACGATCGGAGAAAAAATAGTTTATTTATACTATAAATGAAATTTTTCAGTTGAGAACAAGTTTGCACCTGAAAGTTGGAGAGTGCTAGAAGTTTGATGCTGCCGCGCTTTAGTAATATGTAATTCCTTGCTAAACGTTACTTTGCTAGGATTTGTAACGTTACTCATTCTCTCAGGAACCTGTTGGAACCTTTTTGTTTGTGAAATGTTAAATCTTCCCCACATGTTCCTCACTACCACTAGCATCCCGTATGGTATACAGATCTGGACTTATTTTCATCCAACATAGAAGTTGAAATAAATGGGCATCGCTATGCCGTTATAACACGCTCTCTGAGTTACGTCAAGGCACGGCACATCTATGCAAACGAAATGATGCGAAGGAGCGGAATGAGTATAACCATAGATAATGAGTATAACTATTTCATTTGATGTTGGAAATCGAGCCAGATTTTTTCAAGGACTTAAATCACGAAATCGCCAAAAAGGAAATGTCACTTGTTCGACTTTTGCGCTCCTCAACAATACACAATAACAACATGAGAAGGGTTTTCTTTCAGGGGATAGATACTAGAAGTGATGTCATCTATCCGCAAATTCGCTCGCTTGTTCAGACAACGTAATTTATATTTTCGAAAATGATGGATTTGGATAGGTCGTCATCTATACCAAAATAACAAAACTTGGAAATAGACAATTTACTAAGACTGTCAGAACAGGCCGCAAATTAATACGTTAACTTATTAGTTAATTTTACAAAGTTCCTTGGGGATGTAAGTGATCACTTGGGCGATCTAGTGCTAGTAGTTACTATCTCCAGTGGGTCAGAGCTTCACATTTAAATATCATGTGCGAGGAGGCTGCTTGTTCCTCTTCCATGCACACCCGACAGGGCATCAATTATTGACGGCAATATTATGGAACGTTCCCTGGGGATCATTCCTCCATTCTACTCTACTGCTGGTATCCAAAATCATGATTTCGTATTCTGAAACATGAAGGTGGGAGCATGAGGCAGGAAGAAAGCAATAGCGATAATAAATTTCTTGACCAATCATGAAACCGAATTTCTTTATAGACAATGCGCGTATTTGAATACTTAATATTGTTAATTTTAAAATTTCAATCACTTACAACCAGAAGTATTATAATTTCATAATATTATGATAAAAAATCCCGGTGTTGAAGTAATAGTAATAGTTATGCCATAATATCAAAGATTTCCCATAATTTCTTCTCACAACAAAAATATTTTTATTATTTCATTTAAAATAAGTGAATTGAACAGCAAAGAGTGAAAAATAAAGATCTACAACGTCAAATAAATTCACAAAACGGTCAAATTATTCCGGGTTCCCTGGCTAATCTCTTCAATTCACCCAGTAGACGCATCCCTCATTGACCTCTTCGATATAATGACGTTCAAGAATAGCATCTAACCATTCTCTCGGTTGTTCTACTCCCCGGATTTGAAGAAATGGATCCAGGAAAGGTTTGTCCCTGTATATGCCAATCATATGTCACTTCTCCTATTCAACCACGACAGCGACTCCGAGGATTTTCGACCAGGAGCTTGCTGTGTTCATTCTCTGGAACGTGGTTCCAGTACGTCTAATATTTTCTAAAAATAGAACTTAGAGATTTACATCCCCAGGCCTGCCGTTTTTTATCCCAAATGCTGGATCAGGACCAGTGAATGACCTACAATACCCTTGTACCCCAGTGTTACCCTACTGTGGTTTGCCAGAGTTGAGAGTTTTTGGAGGTTGCCCCAAATCTGTCTGAATCTGATAAGGAGGAATGTTAAGGTTTTCAGAGCTGTATGACTATGAGAGAGCTTGAGAATCATTCAACCTCTATTATGCCCTTTTGACATTCATTTGCAAACATATATCGATGACGTAGATTTCTGCTCAGAATACGGATGTACTAATACTATAATAAAAATTGTTTATTGTACTAGTGAATTAATAGCTTGTTTCTACGGTCTGTGCTACACAAAGTAAATAGTAATTATCATACGCTTGAAGAGAAAATAATTATAATTTTCATTAAAATTCTTCGTGGTTAACCCAATAAATAATTCTATCAAGTATAAACATTTCAATACACCTAAAGAAACAGCAAAAGCCATCCTCAATGTTGAAACAAAAATTTCAAATTAGAATTAAACTCCATACAAGAGCTTTTTCCGGTTGGGCTAACCTGTAATAGGTACAAAAAGTTTGCGCTCCTTAAAAACATCCTATTTCGTTATCGAGCGAAAGTTTTTGCAACCACATTCCGAGCCGTATAATTTCCTGGTGTATTTCTCTCTCTTACTCTTTACTTAAAAGGGTGGATTCTAAACGCCCCGGGATACTTTCCTTTTGATTATTTCCCTAAGCACTTCGACGCTATTCTAACGACTGATGAAGTTACTGATAAATTAGAGTAGGTCAATAGGCTTTTGTCAATAGGCTTTTGATAGATATATAAAAATAGAGTGGATGCTTGTCGTCAAGATCACTTGACATTCACCGCATGGTAATAGAAAAAGTGGCTGCTAGAACAAAAGTTTAGGTCAATAGAATCCAATACAGAGTTACTCTATTTTTGCGCCTCGTATGCTCACAGGAATGTGATACTTAACTCAATATCTTTATGACATGTATCACACGAATTCAATTGAAAAAAATTAAGGTAAAAGTCTAGTTTAGTGGTACAACGCGGATTTTGATGAAATATTTTTTTAAAAGTTAATTCGAGGTCGCTGAACACGAAAAAGGTAGAACGTGTCGCGGGACACACGGTAGGAGCTTTAGTTCCTTTTAAGCAAAAATTATGTAATACATTTGACGTTATAGATAAACCATTTGCATATGCCTCGGTGGCCGAGTAGTAAGCAAACCAGACTCTCACGCCGTAGACCCGGGTTTGATTCCCCGTGAATAAGTTTTTTTTTATTGTTAATTTCATTTTTAAATAATTATTCTGCTTGATATTAATAACGACAACAAGTAGACGTTTGAAATATTTAGCAGAATATTCATTATTATAGATAATGGTACGGTACCCTTCATGAGGGAGTCCGACTGGCAACATCTACTTATAACAGCATCGTATATTTGAAAAGGGAAACCGTAGCATTTGAATCGCTGCTTCGTAAACTAGAGAGAGACTCAGGAGAGAGCACACGCACACAAGCAAAGCACATAACGAAGCCACGTAACATAGCGTAGCGTAACGTAACGGTCAGATATTTTGCGTCGCGATCCCTGGTCGCTCAAACATAACCTGATGTAAAGAACTAAAGTTCCAAAATGTGCGCTCTCTTACCAAAAACGACGATGATGAGCACTGCACTGGTTTTATTGACACATTATAACTTTTATAATGATCACACACACAATGTTAGTGATACACTATATTTGTTTTTTACGATACTATTCTCACACGCACTTGTACCTACTAGCATATTCAGCCCTCATAAGTTACTTGAAAAAAAGTTGCTGAATATCTGTAATTACTTGATTACCATCAAGTCAGTCAATTTGAGGTGGAGAGATAAAGAAAGGGGAAGGGACATACATATTTATTACCTTCCCCTTCTCGAAAAAGTATCTAATGATTTGTATTCCACATTAATGCGCGCCGGTTTGGGCCTGGGTTTTCTTGTTTTTTTTTTTAGTTTTCTATTTCTTATTTTCTGATATTCACATATTTACTTCAATATTGTTATGTTACTACTAAATTTGACAACGTTGGTGGGTAAATAAGCTCTCGTGTACTGACTTCCCTTTCCCTTTTTGGAAAACATCATGTGAAATAAAAATCATTTGATATTCATGTCTATCTATATACATATACATGTTTATTCACTTCCCTTCTCGAAAAAGTGTCTAATAATTTTTATTCCACATGATTTTTTCTCATTTTTGTGTTCAGCGATCTCGAATTAACTTTATTCATCAAAATCCGCGTTGTACCACTAAACTAGATTTTTCCCAAAATTAATATGCAGTCATAAGGACTGCTGGCAGAAGTGAAAACACAAATTAATGAACCCCTTTTGAAAATGTATCGTACGTCTATAGAATGGGGAAATTGTTATAGTATATACAATAGCCTTCTTGGTGTGCGTCATCGGTCATCGGGACGTATATCCGGGTTTTGGGTATGTCGTTTATTTTATTTGCTATTTTGACCTAGAGCTAACCTAAAATTTGATGAATAAAATCATTAGGATCGTCGTATTCAGCCATATTCCGAAAGGCTTTTTAATTAACTTTCAAAATGCTGATGTTTTTCCGTGTATCTAGGCATACTTTTTGTATTTGACCGTAAACAACAAAGTATAGACCTGACGAAAACTCTCAGTGAGACATTATTAAAAGACGTAAGACACATTGCCGCTACGAAATGTACGTCTGCATCTTATTTTGACGCTTGTGCGGAATCTAAACATCAACTAATCAAATTTTTCAAGTCAAAGATTAGGGTTAACGTTTGTAATACATTTAAACGGTTCATTATTGTGATATTTTGATTAGGATTAATCACAGACCTGCCTTTTTTTTCATTTCTTCCAACGTAATCTGTTGGAAGGACATTAACAATCGATGACGCACACCAAGAAGTTTATTTTATGAACTCTATACATGATTCAAGAATATACAAATAAATATACAAATAAATAAACCTAAAGCTAGAACACTACGTAAACGTTGAATTAAGTAATATAAAAAGTCTGTGGCTTAATTTCCAAAAATAATTAACAAAAAGAATAAGTAAAATGATTTGATCGGCAAATTTCACTTTTGAAGATACTTTGACCATAAATTTGGTCAAGAAATGTAAAAATATTATATAATGTTAAAAGACGTAAGAGAAGAAGTGTGGAGAAAAAATAAGTAAGAATGTAACATTCAAAGAACTTCAGCAAACTTTCTTAAAATTCTCTTGTTGAATCCAGAAATAAAATGAACCCTAACACGACACATTAGGTTATATACTACTTGTGACAATCAAAAACATGGAGACTATTATAGATAAGGAGAACGAACTCATAGAAAAATTGACATAATCTGTCCTCAAAATGTCTTCTTAAGCAGTTTGTTTTTTCACCAACAGCGTCGCCACTGCTACTTATGAACTATTTCAAAAACGTAACGACAATAACCTTAGCTTTTATATACATAGCAGTTGACAATTACTAAACATTTCTCACGACTACAACTCAAAGTAATATTTGGTTCAAAGCTTTGAGCTCCGTCCTACACCTGTTAAACTATCCACCTATTCTGTTACAAGTCTTCGTAGCTGATTCACTGTTGTGACTGACCAAACGGCTCTCTTATTTACAATCATTTTTACGTCCTAGCCATACTTCACTTTACATGTAAACCGCGAACTGTCATTATTTCGAGTTTTATTATTGGCTGTTATTGTTCTGCTAACCAATGTTATGGAACGGCTTTTAAACTGGCGCCATCTACCATCATCAGGGGGTGTACGCATTATTTTAATAAAGCAATATAGATGTTCGCAATGATAAAAACATGCAAAAATCTCATGTTTTGAAGGGTAGACCTTAACTGTCATTCTTGTCAGAAAAACCACTTTTTGTTGGCCACACTGACCTTAGACTGAACCCCTCTATTGGAATACATGGAGTCCGATCTCCTTATATAGTCCAGCTTAAAAATAATCTATGGAGAAAGTTAAGCTCAAGCCTGGATCACTTGTGAAGCCAAGACGGTGCAATGGGGCAGTATAGAGCTTGCAAATGAAAAAACAGAAAAATTTCCATCTGACATAATCATCAAAATGCTAACTTCTCTCAACTATTTATTATACTTTGTGGCAGTTAATGTCAGTTTATTGACATTAACGTACGAACTTAATATTATGTTATAATCATATACATGCATATTATATTATGTGTAAATTCACTTCACCAGAATAAATTTTAGTGATGACTCTTGCAGCAGTAGCTAAAGACCTCAGATTCTACAAATGGCCGAATATTAACTACATTGGTATATACGAAACCCCCGTAGATGGAACGTCAATAAAAAATATATCTTGGTCCTGTGATGGAAGGAAAGTAGTTGCCGTGAAAACCAAAGGATGTCCGGTAATTATAGAAGTACCAAATAAGAAAGAACAAATGACATTTTCGGATTGTTCGTACATAAACCACGTTTCTGTAGGTGTTTTTTCAAACAACACTCCCGATGTAGTAGCGTACGGAACTGACGAAGGATACGTATTAATTTACAACATAAGACACACCCGCCATCCTCAAGAATGCTTGAAACTTCCAACTCCAATTCAAAATTTAGATTTTTCTTCAGACGATCATTTTATAGCTGTTGGTAGCTCTTCTGGCCCTGTTGTTTTGTTCAATTCAAATTACAAACCGTGTGCAAGTTTTTCGATTCCAAATAATGCTCCACTTTCAATTTTAACTTTCAGTAAATATACTTCGAATTTACTAGCAGTGGCAGATAAAAATTCCGTCATTTCCTTATGGAACACCGAAACTAGTGACATTTTATTCACCAGTAAACAACATTCGGCCCGGATAACAGACGTAGCTTTTTTCGAAAACGGTTTATCGTCTGTGGGTTTGGACAGTAAGTTCGTTAGTTACGATTTGAGATCTTACAAAGCTAACTGTTGTATACTAGATTGTCCTTTATCGAGTTTAGCTTATCTTAATGGAACGCATGATCTAGCAGTGAGTACAGTTTCAGGTCAAATAAGAAACTACGATTCGAGGAATATGAAATCTCCTTTAAAAACACTGGTAGCTATTGCGAATAGTGGTGTTAAAAAAATAGCATTCCCTTTTCATCCAAATCTATATTCTCAAGATGATAGAAAGAAATATAAAGATGATTATTCAGCGTCTGGTGATTTCAGTATAGCATCCGGTTCTTCTCCAAGACGTTCGCAAGTTGGTAGTAAAAATACGAAGACATCTATCGAGGGTGTCGTTGAAGACGACTCATCTGAATTAGTCGAATCAGTTACTACCCAGCCTTTCGGGAACATCGAAGAGATCAACAAGATTATCGAAGACAAATTGAACATAGCAACTAAAGAATTTGAAGAAAAGTTAATTCAGACTTTTTATAGATTGAGGATTACAACTAGTAAGCAGTTTATTAGTTTGGAAGAGAGAATTTCGCAGAATTGGAATCATTTTGTGGATTATTTGAAATTATCCGGTCAAGGAATAGTTCCTTGTACGAGTGCTGTAGGCGTTCATAAAAGTTGTTATGATAATATGAGTCACACAGACGATAGCTCTGAAATAATAGATAATGATGAAAATTAGTTGTTTTAATAAAATTAAATAAATCAATGAATTACATCTGGAATTTATTTTTAGTTTCGATATTCCATATACTGGTTCGGAAGTTCCATTGTCCAGAATACCCTTGTGCCTCGGGATATGTGTTACAGGTTGACAAATTAATTTTGACAGTTGACGGTGCGCAAGAACGCCATACAACTTGACAACGTTGTAAACGTAGTTACTAACAGTGAGAGCTTCTACGAGAATTAACACTTATAAAATGCGCATGCGAGCTCTCTCGAAATTGCAAATTATGATATAGCCCGCATGCGCACTTTATAAGAGTGTACTCTCATAGGAGCTCTTCTCACTGTCAGTGAATAGACCCCCAGGAAGAGCAGGCGACGTACATTCCGCATGCAAAGTTTTAAACGGAACGAAGTTTACGAATTCTGCCAGCGTAGAAAAGACGTATAAGGCAATCCGCATACGTCTTTGCAATCCGCATAGGTCTTTGCAATCCGCATAGGTCTTTGCAATCCGCATAGGTCTTTGCAATCCGCATAGGTCTTTGCAATCCGCATACGTCTTTGCAATCCGCATACGTCTTTGCAAGAAGAGTTTTTGAAGGCAGTCACAAACTAGTTTCACCTGATCTAGGGACATGCTAAAGGTGACATGACATGAGAATATTGCAAACAAAAAAATAGATATCAAACACAAATTTTGGGCAAAATTTAACACTTTCTAAATCCTGTAATTTTTTCGCCTTCGCCTACCACAGACAACTTGGTGTCCAAAAATCACAAAAAATTGTTGAAAAAAAAATACTATTGCAGAAAGTGATCCTCAATAAGTTTACGTACGATTGGACTCTTAATGAAAAAACGGAAATGTTTTTAAAATTATCCAAATTTATTGTTTTGAAAAAACATTCCCTTTTTTGGCGCGTTGTGGAAAAAGTATTGGTAGTGGAAATCCTATGAAGGTTATTCAATTTTTAGCCGCTGTTCCTCCCAATAATTTCCATTTTTTTTATTATACGAAATATGACCATTTTAAATTCACCAGTTAATTTCATTGCCTGTTTTAACCTGAAATATTAAACAGTTTTTTCTGAAGTAATTGTAGGTAAATTGAGTTTGCTGCAATTATTCATAGCCTTAAGAAATCTGGATATCATCTATCAAAAACAATTTTATAAGCAAAAAATGACCTTTTACTTCATATTACATTAATGCTAAACTGTCAACCAGCTAACAAATGACCAATAAAAAATGAATAAGCTAAAAGAAGTACATGTTCTTGTGTATTTTATGTCGTTTAGTTCAAATTTAATGTCAAATATTCGATCCCGACACTTGACAACTGTCAACTAGCTATTAAATCAAAAAAGGAAAACTAAATGGGCATATTTTTATGTATTTTATGTCGTTTATTTGAAATTTTATGCACAATTTGGTATTTGACAGCTGCCAACTAGCTGTGAAATTACCGAAAAAATCAATTGGCTATTTGCATGTTCTTATGTATTTTATGTTGATAAATTCGAATATGATGTGGAGTTTTTGTATTGTAAAACTGTCAAAAATGTGTCAAAATTCAAAAAATAAACAGTTGGCTGGAATCAGTGGGCCTAAAAAACACGTAACTATAAATTTTGGTGAAAATTGATTAAGTATTTCTTTAGTTATTAAATTTGTTCAATAATTGTTTATAACTAGTTACGGGCTAACTTCTATTATCGAGCGATCAACAACTTTCTAAACAATTTGCAAAAATTTTAGGTTGTTACTAGAATTTCAAAATTATTTTTAGATATAAAAAATGTTCATCAATAAAATTGGATTAATAATTGTACAAATCAATGTATTTTCCTGTCGATCGCACAAACTCACCATAGATATATTTTATACATTAATTTGCAATAAACATTAATCTAACTCCAACGAATAAATATGATTAATCAGATTCGATACTACTAATGCCTTTTTGAATGATTTTCGCCGCTGATGAATGGACTAGATGAATATATCATGGGACAAGAGATACTTTTCATTCACAGTTATCTGTAGGTACTTGTGGCTTGTGTGCGGTATACATAGTCTAAATTTAATGGAAATGTCAATACAGTACAACCACTAAATCAACAGTTTCCAAATCCTCGTTTCCCATAAATAAGTAACCGGTAGCAGCATATTGATTCGTCCTCGGGAATTTCATTTTGGATTGATGACGATGGATGCTTAACCAGGAAATGTGATAGGAATCTCATGAATTGCTGTTTTTCATACCGCAATAACGATATGTCATTGTCTAGATATATTTTTTTTAAATATGCTAAAATAAATAATATTTACAAATAAAACTTACAGGTCATTCAGCAAATAGTTATAGCAAACTTATTTGCGAAATAAAATACTGCTCTACACATCTAAACATGAAACTTGGAGCAGGTAACCTGAGGCAAGTAACCTGCCCCGTTTGGACGACCATGCTTGTAAATCACAGGCAAGTTGCCTGTCAACCTGCCTAGCAGGTCGACTTGCACGAGGAGTAGACAACCTGCCCGCCCACCACTCGAAAACGGTACCTACCACTCAGCCTGCCTTGCACTGACGCCGTGTGGACAACTCATTGACGAGCAAGTGAGCGAATTAATGGCATTAACAGTGCACTTTCTGCCATTTTTAATACAACTCACTTAAACACTAGCTTGCTCACAACTGACGTCGTGTGGACAGGGTCAACGGCAAGTCCCCAGTACAGTAACTTGCCTCAGGTTACCTGCTCCAAGTAACCTCTGCCCGCCTACTGGCATCGAGTAAACGCAGCTTAACGGCGCCAATAAATTATGCTGTAAATAGATGATGCCTATGCAAAATAACGTATTTGGGTTACTTCAGTTCTTCTTTTGTTTTAGCAGTTATGTTGCCGGCTCTTCAAAATTTCCTTCAGTATATTAAAATAAATAAAGTAGTTTTGATTATAGATATCGCAGAATAATAATTATTCTAACGCTTTATAAGTTTTCAAAAATATTTTTCAGACATTGAACGTTCAACTAAAAATTAAAAACTGCTTAGTTTAACGGACGGAGAACATATACTTTGTACTGATGAGCCGGTCTACACTGGTCTACAAGTCATGTTGTTCCTTCTAATTGCAAACCAGAATGGTTGGTATTAAATATCTTTTAGATTTGTTAATTCAATATCCGTCTAAAAGTAGTTGTTGCTTCTTAGTTGAACTGTCAGTGTCTTTGAAACATATTTTTCAAAACTAATAAAGCGTTAAAATAATTATTATTCTGCGATATCTATTGGTAACGGGCCTTATTAAATACGACAATATTACAGGAAACTGTCATAATACTTTATTAGTTTTGATTAATAATTTTTTTTCGTCAACATTATACAAAAAATGACATTAGTACAATGATGACAATACAACGATTGCTTCTTGTAATAATATTCTTTTTGTTAATTTGTTGGAAATCAAACCACACTATTTTTTACATTTTCAATTCAATGGAATAGTTGATACGTTGAGTGCGGATAAGTAGAATATTCTGCACTGTAAGGCCCGCCCGTAGCATTTTTCACTATTTTCCTTTTATTCACCACCTATTTTAAAGGGGCATCTAACTAATACAGTTTAGACATTTATCGTAGGTAACCTTTTACGAAAAAGTCCATGTTTTCAAATTGATTAAAATTAATGTGTAAATTTTGTACTTTTAAAAAATAAACATAAACAGACATTAAAATTGAATCTTGGATTATTACAAAATGAACTTAAATAAATTTTATCTCCAAAGTTTAATATGTTACGGTTCGAATAAATGAAAGTGGTTGGTAAACTTGATAAAATACTCATAAATCATAGCCCAGTAGATGGAACAAGTAGAACCCCAAAAAAATATTGTAACTTCATTCGTATTAATTATACTGAGTGTTGAAAATATACTTTTATATACGATTGAATGTTTAAACTACTGGGAACATAGTGATTCAGATCCTTATACTTCCAGCACTGTGGGACCGGGGGTATTGTAGATAATGGAACAGCAGACACCTTAGCCAAGCTAGGTTAAAACTGCAGCATATCTTGGTGGATTCACGAGAGCATATTTTCCCGTCAGATTCCACCCACCACGTCAAATTTAGTAGTTGAGGTGCGCATGCGTCCAAGCAGCCTTTAACCTTCTATTCGATGTGACTGATTGTGAGCTGATTGGCGTAGTTGGAAGGGTTTTTAGCTTACAATGCGGAGGTCGTAGGCTCGACACCCGGTTAGAAACTGGGTTTTTTGTTTTTTTTTAAGTTTTTTATTTCTTATTTTCTGATATTTTTATACATAGTTGCATTTTTATCAACCGGGTTTGGGCCTGGGTTTTCTTGTTTTTTTCTTTGTTTTTATTTCTTATTTTCTGATATTTACATATTTACTTCAATATTGTTAGAATATGTCGGGAAAATAAGCTCTCGTAGTAGATTCGAACAAAACATCAGTTGTACTGGAGCCATATGACAGAGCAGGAACACATCACATTCCTGGTAAAAAAACCCTTGGAAGTCGCTGACTAACGAAACGTGAAACCTCGACTATGGGCCAAATAAGGAAAGGGGCAGGATTGTCCATGAAATAGAAGGAAACAGACTCACATACTATCATTGAATGTGAAGCACTGTCTCATTGGAGATATATACTCCTTAGACTAGAGCACCATAAGGAGGACTTCTCAAAGCATCTGACTGGTGGTGCCTAAATAATCAATCAATCAACCAAGTAGTCTTAAATATAACTTTGCTAATTGATTTTAGATACAGTATAAATTGAAGCAAATTTCTGAAATACACCGACAAATTACAGTAAAGATGTTATTTATAAAATATATAATATATTCTTTAAAATGGTTATCAATGCATTTGAAGTGAGTTGAAGGACAATTAGTTGTTTATATTTAGATAAGCTAATAAAGTGTATCAATATCATAACTGGAAAAATCATTTTTTTTGTCTATGATAAATATATATCAAGTTTATTTCAATAACATATTTTATTTGAAATGTTCTGTAAATAGGTGATAAAATTGAATATGTTGATGATATACTTGGTATGTGGAAAATAGTGTGTGGTAAAATAAATCTTATTACTAAAATACAAAAATTTCAGGTCCATGAAAATCAGCTCTGAATTGTGCTGTTGACCTTGTATTAGCAACCAAAAGCACGATCCCTGAAGTATATAGGTTGCGTATAAACTATTGAAGGTCATCCGACGGATCCGACGTCGCCATATTTCGCGTCATCGTGCCTGCCGTATTATATCAGTTTACCATTGTTGACTGTTGTTTTTAGTGATTATGGTATTTTTTCATCAAAGTTTCGTGTAATAGATCTTAATACTCTCTGATAGCCAGGTAGCAGTAAAATCTTTAGTATGTCATCAGATCTAGACTGCTCTGGACTGCCTATAAAAACTACTAACCCTGGCTAACCATAAAAGAGTAACTGGGTCCCAGGGCACAAGAGTATTGCAGGAAATGAAAAGGCAGACATCCTGGGAACTGATTTAACTGATTTCGCTGGTCCTGAACCAGTATTTGGAATATCAAAAACTGTTGCACGTGGTTGTATATCTCGGTGGACAAAAACTTAAAAAAACTTGGAAGGGGAGGAAACATTCTTTCACATCATCTTGACTGTGAAGCATTATCTCATTGGAAATATAGACTCCTCGGATTACAGCACCCAATGGAGGATTTCTCCAAGAATGATCTAGTGAAAAAACTGTTGAGCCTGATAAGTGCAACTGGTCTCTTCATATAAACGGCACAACTAAGAGCACAAAAAGACTGAAGGCTAAGGAGCCGACATAAAACAAATAACCGTATGAAATTATACTTATACTTATTATGACAAAAGTTGACAGAACTAATAATTAACAATTAACATTACCATAGCAACCTATGCTACTCATTTGTTTTTAGTTGACTTCGTTTTTAATAAAGTGTAAACATTGAATGTTAGATCTTTGTTTTCTGTCAATAACTCTGTAACCATAAACACAACGCAATTTTTTTATTCCTACGTTTTAATTCGTTTTAGTCCCCCGATTCATATTCTGAAAGGACGGGCGACAATTTTGAGAGACCCTGTATATATGGTATGTTAATATAAACAAAATTTCATCATATCCACTGCTTCCAAAGATAAGAAAAAAATAGAAATAATATTGTTGATTATATTGAAGTTTTTGTTGATTCGAACGTTGGTATAGAGAAACATGCATTTAATCAATTAAAATGCTTTAAGCGTTTCGGGTGATGAAAATATCTTTAGAACGATGTGCACTTCTATAAATAGTTACCGACTGTTGGCAAAATTATCTTAATTGAAATGGAGCTATGCGTTTCGGTTTCGGTTGTTCAACTTTATTCAGCAGTCTTATAAATAAATATACTCCTATATTTGACTTTTTTTTCAATGAACAAAGAATTAGATAAGGTCGCTTCCTGAATTAGGATTTTCTCTTAATTAAGTTTATTTGATAATATAGGGATAGTTGGTGAAAAAATAAAAAGAAATACAGTAGAACCTCGATTATCCGGACCTTTGCCGGATAATCGAAAACACACGGATAATCCAAAAACTTCATTTTTATTTCTTTAATAATTTATTTACACAAATGCATATCAAAAGAATAAAAGAAGCACGTGATACATACGTGTAACAAAAAACAAAAGTCTTAATATTTAAACATAATACACGTATATGAACAGTAATAACTAAAAACGTTAATAACATCACTTACAAAAAAAATTTGTAATTTTGTTTTGTTTTTGGGCTTCGTAAATTTTATCCCTTATAATTTCCTTCATTTTTCTAAGTTGAAGTAGATGAATGTCATCAGTTTAAGGTTGTTCTTCAAAGTAATGGATAAGTACATTTACTGCATCTCCTGCTTCTCTATGACTTGTTTTGATGATGACATTATTTTCATCGTCATCACTACTTTTGTCAGAACTTTCTGCAGAGGTCTGGTTATGTCAATAATATTCTGATACCCTTTTTCGTCGTGATCACATTCTATCCATTCCTGTATTTTTGCGTTATCTATTCTTTCCAAACCTTTGATATGTGAGGCTATAGAATATAGATGCGATGTCTTCGATTGATAACTCATTTTCATCTTCATCTTCAGTACAATATTCTTCATCTGCTGTTAAGGTCATAATTTTATCAAATGCTCTTATAATGTTAGTCTCTTTCACTTCACTCCAAGTGCGAGCTACAGCATAAATTGCTTCTTTCAAATTGAAACGTTCCCAAAATCCCATAAAGTCACATTCTCCCAACAATTGGAGCATAAGATCTTTCCTATAAAGCCTCTTCATGGTCTCTATAACACTTTGGTCCATGGGCTGGGCAATAGATGTCACATTAGGAGGAAAATATGCTACGAATATGTTCCCATCTGCTGATTTTAGTTGCTCTACATCAGGATCCGATGGAGCATTATCCAGTAACAGTACAGCCTTGGGCGGAAGATTATTTTCTTGCAAATAAGTTTTAACTTGTGGTATACATTTTTCAAAAAACCACTTTTTAAAAATCACTCGATCCATCCAAGCAGCCTTTTCATTATAATAATCAACAGGCAGTGTTTTTACATTTTTAAAAGCCATCAGATTTTTTGATTTTCCTATGACAGCTAGCCTAAGCTTATGACTTCCTGATGCATTAGCACAGCATAACTCTGTTAAACGGTCTTTGCTTACCTTGAAACCTAAATAAAAAAATAACTTGAAAAAAACAATCAGTACAGTACAAAAATAAAGCTAACCTGGTTCACTAGTTTCTGAGCCTGCAGCAAGTGTTCTCTTCGGCATTTTTTTCCAATAAAGTCCAGTTTCGTCGCCATTATACACTTGCTCGGGTTTTAGGTCATGCTCCGTTATAAGATTTTCCAAATCATACCAAAATTCAACCATAGCTACATCATCGGCACTTAATTTGAATAGCTAATTGTCGTATTCCATGACGTTTTTTAAATCTGTATAGCCAACCGGAAGAAGCAGAGAAATTATCTTTAATTTTCAATTGCTCGTGAAACTTTTGTGCTTGCCTAGCACACATCGATCCTGATATTGGAACAAGTAAAATAGTTTAAATACCTAATGTTAATGTTTGAAGAAACTGGAAAATAAGACGCTGAGATAAACGAACGATTATTCTATGCTATGCTATATTAATGAAAAAAGAAATATCCCAACACAAAAAGATGAGAGTATACGAAACGGTATTATATAGCAGTATTAACTATGGATGCGAATCTTGGACTCTCTCAGCCAGACAAAAAACTAAAATTCAAGGAGCAGAAATAAAGTAGCTCAGAAGACTGGCAGCAGTAAATAGAATTGACAAAATTAATAGTGAATACGAAAATAAGAAATGAGCTGGCAGTATTAAAATTCATACAATGACAACTCAATTGGTAAGGTCACATCTACAGAATGGATAACAGGAGATAGGTAAAACATATATAAGGAAAGAACACAAATAAAGAAAAGAAGAGGCCAAGACAGACATGGAACAAAATGGTAGATGAAATATTACAAGAGAAAAACACTGGGACACTGGAAAGACGCGAAAACATTAACAAAAATTGCAATGCTGGTACCATTTAAAATGATCAGTCTGTATATGGTATATTTGGTTTTATATTAATTTATCTTATTTTGAGAGGAAGGGTGAATACAACGATTATATTTCCTTCCTCTTCTTCAAATACACAATGTAAGGATATAATCATATAATTCCATTTATTGTCTTGAGTCTGACAGCAAATGAAATTCGTGTCGGAATTCTTGAGAATATACACTTTAGTCCGCCGTTGGGGCCCTCACGACGGCGGCAAAGTAGGTGTGTGATGTAATGTTCCGCTGCGCTTGCGCAAGCTCTAGCATTTTCGGCGGATTTCTGTATATTTGGTATAAACTCCCCCCCCCTTGGTGGAATTATAATTTTGAACTCATAGTCCACCCAGGGGTCCTCTAGACACTAAAAAAACGTTATGTTGTAATATTACCAATTACATTAATGATAAACTTGCTAAAAATACGAAATGTTGGTTTTACGCATTATACCATTACGAAGAGTTGGGTTAATAAAAAAATAATCTTATAAAAAAGCTTCAAAGAAAAAACGTATCACTTTGAAATGAAATGAAATAACAGAAATAAGATTAGGCGAGTGGAAAAGTTCCCGTAGTCAAGAATCTGGCGGAAAAAAAAATTTCAGGCAACTTTCAAGAGCTAACTTTTTCTTATTTTATTATGTGAGTAAATTTTCTCCGAAGTTGAACTTATTCTGAAATTTTCAACTCCATCGCGTGTTCCATTCAGTAAAACAACGTGAAAGTTACATGGACAATATTTTTTTTTGTATTTTCATTGTTCGACAAACATATTTAATGCCCTAGAGACTCGTTCAATTTTTTTTATCGCCACATCAAAGTTTATGTTATGGTTCGTGATCTAACAAAATAAACTAGGATATATTTTTAATCCATCTTTCCAACGTAAACAAATCTGCACGGAATTTTTGCTTGTTTACATCGTTGTTTGCGGAAATGAGAATCTACCCCATAGTCGAGTTTATTTAGTTCGATGTAAATACATTCGTTGAATGTTGGAGGTTTTGTTTGCGTTTTAACGATAACGTATATTCACGTATGAAAGAGAAGCGAGAAACATGATCCGATTTTCACAACGGTCAAGTGATTGGAAAATGTGGTGAAATATTATTTATCGATTTTATTTTGAGTTATGTAAGATAAAACTACTAGTAGCAAGGAGCAAAAATAGTCTGTACAGAAAGTACGAGGAGTAATAAATCATTCATTTAAGTAGATTTCATAGACGTACCAAAATATATTTTAAGAGGGTATACCGTAAGGTACATTTTATATTGAACGAATGAGTTTCAGCTATGCTAAAGAATATACGATTTAGGTCCGAGGTAACGGGATGTACTAATTTTAATAAAAAAAATGATAGAGGTAC
>CAJUYI010003045.1:0-25955 GCA_910591695.1 Galerucella pusilla | reverse complement strand
ACTTTTTCTCCTTTTTATGTACTTCTATTATTCATTTGAGAGATAAAAGATACCAGTTCGTACAGGAACTCATCTTCCGAATCAGACTCAGTCAAACGTGAGTGCAGAAACGATTTCCATCATTCTCATAGGCTAAACCTTGCCCAAGGCAAGTGGTGAATTGGGATCATACTTGCGCGGTTCCCGCAGTAATCTTCCATCAAGATATCGCCGTGGCTCACGCTGCGTTTTTTTGTGACTAGCCTTACTATCTACATTTTTTGGTATTCAGTCAATAGTGTTGGAACATGTTTTCTTATTTCCGTTTTAAACCAAATAACTTTGGAATTTGGCAACAGAACTCCTTTTTTTTTAAATGTGTCTTTTTTTCGGTACATCTATCGCTAGCCTTGCGCAATTTCTCACATCAAATAATCTCTTTCCAACAATTTTCCTAGTGTACGTCAAATGAAATTCCTTTTTCTATTCTGTTCCTATTCTTTCGTATTTTGCCGCTATCTCCTTGTATTCCCAGGCATGTACATTTTTTTATTCACTTCCACTCATTTCTTTGCCTAACGTCCGTCCATTTCAAATATTCAGTTGCATACTCTGTGCTATAATTGCTGGAAAACGCTTATTATTGTCCTCAGTTTTTTATTTGTGGAAGGTCGTTTTGTATTCCATTCAAAACTCATTTTTGATGTCTGTTGGTTTGTTAAACAAATTTACCTGAATTGTAGTGGTTGGTGACAATATTAATGCTTTGTATAGACATTTGGTGGTCTTCAGTGTCAATTATAGTCATTAGTTTATCATTCAACTGTTAAAGCACTCAACTTGTTGAGAGGAAAATCATAAACCAGTTGGCTATAATCCCTTGATATTAACAACTGTTTTACCAAAATACAAATTAACGCAATAGGTAACAAAATTTTGCTACAAAGATAGTATGTTAAAGTTATGGACGTTACCACTGGCTATCCAATGGGAGTGGAAGTTTATGGAATGACCTTGAATGAAAAACAAGGTTCAACACCTCTTCACCTGAAGCGCTCCAACTCAGGTAAATGTCCCTCTTCTATCCAGTAATCTACCAATTCGCAAGGTTTCTTCTTCCATGCTACATCCCACCACTATTTTGTGCTTTCTCAGGTGCCCATTCTGGCGACAATGTACCGTTAGGATTTCCGTTAAAGCTCTAAGTGACATGCATTCATTTGATCCCAACAAAAGAATATTTGATCATCTACGCACTACTAGATCTTTTCATCTTTATTCTCATTTCTTTTTCTCTCGGCTTTACCTATTTCTTCCAGTATTTCATTGGAGCTGATGCCGCAAAAGGGTTCCAGCCCCCAGAAGTGTGCTTCAGTTCGTCTCTTTGCTAGTCCGTCTGCTATTTTATTCCCTCCTATTCCTGTGTACCTGGAGTCCACAGTAATAAGATGACTATATTGTTCTCGCCTAGTTTATGGAGTTTGCCTGGGCATTCCCACACCAATTTGGAGCTGGTTACACAAGAGCTTGGTGCTCTAATGGATGCTTGACTATCCAACACTATAATAATCCTTTGCCTTCTATATCCCTTGTCACTATTGAATTGGACACACTTTCTCTTGGAGTGAATTTCCGCTTGGAGGGTACTTAGATTTTTCCCAAGCTTTCAATGTTTGGTATGTACCTGTCCCGTACACTCCTATTCTTCCTCTCTGTTTTGAGGGAGTTTCCTGACACGGATATTTATGTAAACCTTGACATAAAAGCAACGAATAGGAGAGAAAGTTAAGTTTTTAGTGGAATGACAGATTATATGTCATACGCATAGTACAGTCAAGGTACCCCATAACGATACCAAAGTATACTTGGTATATGCAAGAGAAAATTGCCATTTATGACGTAACTGGATTGATATTTTAACGATACCTACGTCGAATCAAGAATAGAGTTGTCTGCCACCTTATTTTCTGTAAGTAATGAAGTTTTTATATGATTACAATAAAAACAATCGGTATACTTTTATTTTCATTGGAAACCAATGGTATCTTGAGTGAAAAATCGATTAATAATTCCATAACCATCAATTTTACGACTTTTCATGTTTTTATATATACCTAAATTGGACATGAATTTTAAATGTTCATGTCTGTAGATAATTAAGTTGGATCGATTTTGATAAAATTATAACCATCCAAACAGAAAACGGTGCATAGCATTTAACTAACGAGGTACGTTGGTCGGTATTTACAAGATCGGTTGGAAATTACAAGTTTTACGTAAGTTATCATTTAACGTTATTAAATTTTCGATTGGGGACTGAAATACTCATAAATTTTAAGTGAATTGATACCTCGGGTCACTTAAAATTATTTGTAGCTGGTGACATGATAGCAACCCATTGGAGAGATGATTCCGTCCTATGTTCTATACAAGATGTTTCCGCTTCAGTGTCAAGTTAGGAAAGTACCTATACATTCATTCAATGGCTTGTACTCGTGGTCGTAAAAACACCCCAATACTTTCTTTTTCTTTTTATTAATTACACATGAAATGTATGGAACAATAAATTACTAGGTTTGAGCACGCAAGTTTATATTAATTGTTGTTGAAACTTGAATTGTCAAAATAATTTTTTCAATCTTTCTCTCCGCATATAATAAGTTTGTTCTTAGCGCAGTCAGAAACCATCAGCGTCATTAGGTGATTTGTAAATACTTTATTTTCAATTTGCTGTCTCGAATCAGTTGTCATCTATCAGAATAATTCGCTGACCAGGATAAAATTTTTAGTCGGAAGCATAGGCATTATGATGCTGTTGAAAGTGACAAGTGTAGTCACATATTTTTGGTATTTGGTTTTGGATACTATTTTTTTTATTGTGTAAAAAACAACGGAATAGCAAACCACTACCTTAATATAGTTTAGGTTTGAAAAGTACAAACACCTTGAATGTCGACCATGAATTTCATTATCCAATAAGGTGACTGGGAGTAGATATTGATGATTAATAACGTCTTCGACTATTTGCACTGGCACGCACCCAGCTCGACTTCTTATGGCGTATACGGTATACGGTTTTTCAAAAATGTGAAAAAAACAGTTACTTGGGCATTCTCGAGCGCGTCAGATATTCATACCACGTATGCCCCAAGTGCCTCTGATAACAACGGTATACTAATCTGCCCGTTTGCGTGGTGGGGGTAGGCATATAAAGTAGTCAAAAATCCGAAAAAAAAATCTACTCGAGCGCGTCAGATTTTCGGAAGGGGTGTTAATTAGGCCCCAAGGAAGCTCCCTTTAGAAAAACTGACGATTTCCGCGTGACTATGAGTTACGACAAATTTTTGAAAATGCAAAACAAAGTTCTTTTGACATACTCGAGCGCATCAGATTTTCAAAGGGGAGTTTTATCTCGGTATCCTCGAAGCATATTTTCTTAATCTGACAAAAATGTTGGTGGGTTCTCTTAATCTGACCGAAAAAGGTTTTTTGTTTCTGGACGGCATATTTCTGAGAAGCGCTCAGTCTGTATTACATGTTTATGGCACATTCCTCTTTTTTGCTCCAATTGTTCACTTCGTTTTGCTTACGGCACGTCCAAAAAACAGTTTGGGGATCTACCGGCTATTGAATATTATGAATAAATGAAACTGTACATGATAATAATACTTTTGTATACAGATACGCGTAACTTTTCCATATTCCACGAAAATTGTCGAGAAGCTTCAGAAAAAAAATTGAGATATAATATAATATATTGAAAAATTTAATCATCGTTGTTCCATATCAATTTACCCTCCGTTTTCGAGATATACTTACTCAAAAAAACGGGAGTTTGAGTTTTCATGATGCTTTAAGTCCAAAAGTTTTAGCTTTGGACAGGAATGTAAAGAGACCTTTTTTGTGTTAAATAAGCTTACCTTTTTTTATTTAAACTTTTTTTTGTAAAATGTATCATTCGCCACTTATATGCCGCTACGCGTTTTTCGGAAGACGAAATGGCTCCTACACACTTCCGGTCATGCGGAAACCGGCATATTTTTTATTTTCAGTAAGTTTTAGATTATATTCTAAAAAAAAAAAATCGCGCTCGAGAATGCCGGATTCACGTTTTTTTTACAAGTTCGTGACCCTATAACTCGGCGGCGTCAAGTACTTCCGTCAGATTAGTCAAATCTAGTCATAAAACACTAAGATCAACCCCTAATATCTTAATATGACGCGCTTGAGTATTTCAGACTATCGATTTCTTTACTAATCTGATCGTTATCCTAGGCGCGCGTCACTACATATAGAGCTAATACTTTCCAAAGTTGTTCTATTAGGTCAGGTATCTCTCATATCTTCAACTGCCACGCTTGAGTATTCCCGAAAAATCCCCCATTCGCCTCCCTAACTAAGAGCAATTATTTTCATCCGGCCGGTTGTCACCGCTCAGAAAAGTTCGAACTTTTCAGAGCTGGAATTTTTAGCAATGCACTTAAACATAACCTAATATTTTCAATAATTAATAACGTACCCACCCTATACCTTGTCAAACGTGAAACGTCAAGCACATAACTGAACTGACACGGTGTCAGTTCTTTTTGTAACCGCAGTTGCATCACAAAGGTTCGGGCTGGCGTAAGATAGTCAAACACGCTATAAATGTGAGCGTCATGCTCTCTACAGTCAATATTTTCCTCCCAAGCTTGAACAAAAATTGCCAATCGATTTACAACGAATCACAAATGGAATGTTTGAGAAATTTCCAATTCATTGGAAATTCTTTTCTACGAAGAATATAGATATAGTTTGCTTTGTATCATTTGCAGTTATCAATGGAAGCAGAACCTAGTATTGAATAAAATGGGAAAGACCACCAATTTTCAAAAGTAGTATAATCGTGATCTCCAAGCCTGAAGACAACTATGTTAAGTTATATGCTTTGCAATATGAATAATACAATAAATTACATCATTTTCATTATATTTGTGAAAGCTGCTCTTATTGGTGTAATGCATTATGACGTGCTTGCACCTATACGCCTACTGACCTCAAGCAGCCAATCATATAAGTTCTATCATAGTAAATCCCTATACCTGTACCTCTGTGTGAGACAGATAATGTTAGTGGCTAGTACGTCATAGCACCGCCGACTTCACAATTCCAGGAAATCTATTTTTAAAACATGATATTGTCTGCACAATGAGCCAGCATCATTATTCATTGATTGAGATATATTTGGAAGCATTTCATTTCTATTTTTCTTTCCCTTTGTATAACAGACATTTATGTCAATTTGAATTTTGGTATGTGATTGGAGTGGGAAATGTCGCTGTTGTCGTAAATTCAACATTTCCTTTACTTAAAGATTTGTATTTATTGTGATTTCAGCATCGTCTTCAGACCGGGATTAAGCTCACAGAGCTTTTGGACGGAGTATATCTACCTTGTACTGATGTGGCGCAAATACGACGAATAGTCTAATTGCGAACCAGAATGGCTGGTTAAATTTTTTTGATCATACCGACCGTTTCTAACTCACGTTCTGGAAAATATTTTCAAAACATTGTAAGGCGTTGATAAAATCAAACTATTGTTCGATATCTGGAAATATGAAGGGTCTAAGCAACTATCATCCTATCATAATCATCATCACAATCTAGTGAACTGAAAAGATCAGAAACCTATGATAAGGAAAGTTTCATCTTCATCTTGCTTTCAACACGAATAAAATTTGTTATCGTCGAGTTAATCAATATTTACCCGTGCTGTTTACATCCACCCTATAATCACTTAAAATCCACAGTGTTGTTTTTCGTTAAACCGTGGTAAAATTGTCCCATAAATATAATTTTGACATACCCTTTGCGGCTATGTTTTATCAGGTTCTTGTAATTCATCAAATTAATTTATAAAAACCCGATATCGTAATTAAAATAAGGCTACCCTTCAGACTGATAATTCTTGTTTCGTATTTCAGACATGAAAAATAGCCGAACATAACTTACACGATTTTTTTGTCGTCCAGCCCATAAAGCTTTTTAAGTGGCATGTTAAAAATTTAATAAAAGATAGGTATGCATGCAATAAATGCGTCGTATCCGTAATCACAAAGGGGTATCCTTTTAAAATTATTTTATCTGTCAGTTAAAAACCCTTTTATCTTTCAGGCTGTATAAATCCCGTTCTGTTTTTTTTTTCGTGAAAATAGTTTAAACAATGCACTAAACACCAACTAACGTGACTTTTTGCAATTTTTGTGGCAGCCTGTTTCTTTCATTATGTATATGTATATTGTATATGGCAACCATACTATATTTTAAGCAGCAATGGATACGAAGAAGATTAAATGGAAAAACCGGCATTATGGAGAACGTTACATTTATTATAAAAAATCTCTTTCAATTCTAGAGTTATACAGGAAAAAATAAAAATGCTCTCAGTTTTTTGAGCACAAAATGTTCAAATTAAAAAATATAGAGGGACATTTTAATTCAATTCCACTAAAGCCACGTACCAATAAATCTTCGATTCGATGTTTCCTTTCTTCACAAGGCTAACATTAATCTTTCTTTCTAAATATGGACTAACTTATTGGTCCTCGTCCTTGTGCCCTATGATTCTGTACTACAATGCAATCAGCAAGTATGTGAATGGAGCCCTCTTTCATTTCATACAATCTACATTGTTCCTGCCTCACGAGTTTGAGCTTTTCAAGGTGCACATATTAACCCTAGCTCAATCATTCATCTCATCCGGTTGTCGTTTCACTGGGCGAGTAGCTTTGATTGTCTTAGATCTACCAGATCCCTCATTTGATCTGGACAGGTTGCAGTAACCCAGGAATATATTTGGTTGTTTAAGTCCTAACTGATGTTTCCAATGGTCAGATCTCCTCTTTCCAGCGTTGTATATTCTTTCCAATACTACATTGGAACTCATAACTAAAAAGGGTTCAAGCATCAACAAGGGTGTTTAAGTGCCTTTGCTAGTTCATGAGTCATTTCATTCCAATCTATTCCAGGGCATCCGTGGCAATGCAGGCTGTTCTCGCCCAGTTCATTGAACTTCCTGGGCATTCAGATACCATTTTAGAACTTACTTCACATGGCTTTAATGGCGGCATCCTGGGCATTCACACACCATTTCAGAACTCACTTCACATGGCTTTAATGGCGGTTCAACTATCTGATATTATGATAATTATTTGTCTTTTATATATCTTTCACCTAGATTAAGCTGGGCACAATTTGTATGGCGTCAAATTCCGCTGGTAAGATACTTGGGATTGCTCCAAGCATCCTAGGTATTTGGGAATGGACTGTACAGTCCTATCCTAGTCCCTTTTATTGCTTCTGTGTTGGCATTTCTTCATAAATATATACTTTTCATACAAACTATAACAAGGAACTTGAATCTTTCTCCAAAATGTCTTTTTCTTAATTGTTGGTTGGCTATTTACTCACATACTTCCACTTGAGTATGTTAACGTTGAAATTATTTGGTGAATCCATTTTATTTATTCAATTAAGAACATGCCGATACGAACACTGTGAAAGAGGTAACCCCATTGATTAGAAGCCGTAAATATCGGGACCCTCTCTAACCTGGTTGCTAGACGTCACAAACAATAATCGGAAGACCACTAAAACAGTCCATTGAATCGAGTAAATGGTTTGTGATTAACGTTATAACCATCCACCCCTGCCAGTTTGCCCATTGAATATTAACCGGACGAGATAAACGAAAATATAAAAGTGACGGTTGAATTGTCTGGAACAAACTTTATTTTCTTTACCAAATTAAACCTAATTGCTTGGATCGATTCCTTTTATAGAGCATTTTATTCACATTAAACGACTAGTTACAGGCTGTTATAAAAATTACATTTATATCAACCATGAAGCAATTTTATAATATCAGATGATTTAACAGAAGTACTCTGAAAACAAACTGAAACTCGTTTAAAAGATAAAAAATGGAAATACTGCGACAAAAAATACGATTAATATTAAAATCCAGAAAAGCGAGGATCCTTTTTGATTTGTAGTTTAAATTAGCATCACCGGTATTTTCGTATAGTTGCGATTGGTCAGTATTCTACAGTGAAGACCCAGCCTGAGCTATAGTGAAATTACATTAATTTATAGTACCTAAAGGATTGCCAATCCTGCTGCCATATTTTTGGTAAAAGAAGCAGGGACGTCTTTACGCTGAACACCAAATCTGGTCATATTAAGATAAACATGTTCAAGTAAAAGGTCTCCGAATAATTGTCAATGAGATAAGGGATCATCATTTCCACAATATTTTCCCCATTTGCTAGGCCACTCGAATGTGAAATGTCTTCTAACAGACCACAAATATATGAAACGTTGCTTCTTGTTGATGTAGTTTTTCTGCGCCATGATTTGTATAAATCTTTCAGTTCCTCACCGAACACTTGTCGCATCCTCTGTTTCCGAGACAAACGTTCAATTAATTTCGTGCGCAAGCATATGTTTGTATGGAAAATAAGTAACAAAATTTGTTATTATATCCTCGAATTTTTAGGTAAAACGTGTGTCTAATTGGGAAACAATGTGATGTAGCTTGGTAAGGTACCTTACTTGTGATATTAGACAATGTAAACTAAGAATCAGCATGTGCGAATCATAAGTTTGGTTTGTCGGGCCAAAAAGGTGATCCGTTGCACTGCGGGATAATTTTCCCGGGTGTCGACGTCTTGAGTCTGCTGTAGTGGGTGTTCAGAGTTCAGTATTATTTGACGTAGTTCGTTTTCTCGCGTAGATTGAGAAGTTGACGTTAGTTAAGAAGCAAATTTGAACCGTTTACGGTTGAAATTTCCTGAACTTTTTCATGTTTAATTGAATTTTCACGTAATTTTCATTGTCGTGGTTATCTTTGCAGGAAATTGACGTACTTGAAGAAAAACTAGGGTTTTCTTGGATGTAACTATGTGTGGTTCATGCAGCAACATTTAACAATTATCAATTAGCATGTGAACAGTTAACATCAAACAATTACTAAGTTGGCCAACTTTTAACTTTCTTAAATTAAATGTACCGAATTTTCATCTAGTGCGCAGATCCTAATTTTTTTCATAGAAAAGCGGTTGACTCAGGGTTATGTTGTGTGTGTTTATTTTCAAGTTGTACACTCATAAAAGAAAAAAAGTCTTCAATTTAACTATACATCTTCAAAATTGTTCCAATGCACAAATAGACATGCAAATGTAGGGTTATTGTAACTAGAATCTTGGGCTAGTGCGAATGCTCACTATTTTCTCCTAATTTATAATTGTGTCTGCATAAAAGATGGAGGTTTTACTAATTGTTAAATGATAAATAATGCTAATTGATAATTGTTAAATGCTGCTGCGTAAATCCACACTATATTTAACATTTATAAATGGCACGTTCCAGTACAAAAGATACACTAAATAGTACTTCTACAAACGATACGTTTTAGTACAAAAGATACACTAAATATTACTTTCACAAATGGCACGTTTCAGTACAAAAGATACACTAAATATGACTTTTATAAATGGCACGTACGTTCCAGTACAATTCTCACTAAACTCTTCTTATCACGTTTTACAGAGGTTAAACACATTGGTTTCAAACACTATCATACTCATTTCACTAGTGGTTGATTTTACTTCAATTTTTATATGTTTTTCAAATACAGTGGTTGAGGATGGATTAGAAATTAGTGAGTACCTATAACTTTTTCCTCCACAGGTTGATCATAAGAATTTTAGGTTAGCTAGGTACTTATCGGCTGAGAGTCGATGATTGAATCGTTTTTCGGATAGTGTCGAGAGTCAAAGCAGGCATAAACATTATAGGAAGGAAACAATTATATGTTAAAGTGTATTTAGCAATAACGGGTAGGTGGCGTTAGGAGTATGATTTATGAATAATTGAAGGTTGGTTCATTACAGTTAACTCATAGTAGTCTTTCAACAGTACTGATAATTAGATTGATTATTTTCTATTTTCAATAATCAACGTTATTTATAAATATACCGATTGACTGTAAATGTTGTTAACAGACGATTACAAATCTACAATTATCCACTTTCATTGGTTCCTAACATTAACATAGCCATTTCCCAACGGAATACCAAGTTCATAATAGCCTATACAATATTTTCTTCTAACTCCAACTAAATTCAATTTGCCAGAATAGAATTCGATTCAGACACCTCCAGGTTTTGTCCGTATCCACATTGTGTTCGTTCTACTTTCATTTGATTCATTACCATTAATTTTGTTTTTAAAAAGAGTCCAGAGCCGGCAAAACGAACATAAATAACATTCCACAAAAATGGCAAAAGTAAGAGTGGCACATGAGAATTAAATTTATTATCAAATCAACATGGCTTAGGGTGGGTGCGTGACTGTGTGATTTCGTCCTTGTTCCGATATACATGCCTGATAAAAATTTTATCTTAATTTTCCTATTTACACTTGCTCGATAAAAAGTTGATTAGGGTTTAAAGCTAATTAAGTCCTTTGACGGGAATGGCGCGTTTCACCGATGTTAACCCTTTTTATGTGAACAGGGGCGGCTTGGAAGAAATTCCATATACTTAAATTATTGAAGAGTTTATTGAAAGTTATCGCCATTTTTTTTTTGTTATAAGGTAACCGAGGCACTGGAATTACCCCTAAAAAATTTCAAGCACACATCCTTGTTTCTAAGAAATACTTATTTATATTATAAATGCGATTGTGACTTCAGAGACAACCCTGGGAAGCAAAAGTGCATTGGAACGTTAGTTCGGTGAGAGCACCAGAAGAATTATATATTTGATACATTGGAACTGCCTAAATACGTATTTGTTCAATTGCTCACAAGGTGGTGGTAGTAGCGCTGTCATTCCATTGCCTGCTGTCCATTCTCATTCCGTGAATTTCGTGTATCATGTATTCGCTGACACCTGACACTCGATGTTTTCTTCAATTTTCCACATTATTTGTAACTTTATTGTTGTGTTTCAGATATTTGACTTCATTAGGATTCTGACCAGTTTGAAGTGCATAGAAATTAAGATGTAACGGAATCTTTGTTTGCTTTGTGGAAATAGTGAAGATGAGGCTAAGAGTACATTCATATGAAGATATTTTTTTCATACGCTCTTCCTAACCGCACCCTGCAAGAAAATTAATCAGTGAAGTATTGCGACCTAAAATTTCACATGCGTTTGGACGTCTCTGGTGACTTGTTTGTTTGTTACTCGATCACGCCTTAACTAGTTAACCGATTATCTTGATATTTTGTCAGATGTACAGAGAAGATTGAAGTAGAATGTTTTTTTCAGAAAAAATACTGATCCCGAGAAATAGAAAACATGTGTTCGTCTGGTATATCAACTGGGAAAAGTACACAGTAGTTTTTTTTGCTCAATATTGCATAATAGAATAAAGATGATGCAACATAATTTTCCAATCTCTGTATTTTTACAATTTTTTCAATAATTCTTGAGCATAATAACTAAAAAAACAATCTAATTAGAGCCATCAATATAATAAATCCTCGGTGTCTTTTTAGCGCGATAAAAATGTATTCGTTTATAATGAGATACTAAGTACTTAATTGATTTTTATTTTTACTTGGAACATCTTGAGGCACGCACGAAGTTATTTTTATAAGGATCGTTATTGTACAAAATCATGTTTCTCTTAGCGTTTAAACTTCTTAAGTTTTTTTTTGTTGAGTTGATTACGAAATTTAAAAAGTTTCAGGTGTGTAATCGAGTTTGAAAAAAGAAAAAAAACTTGTGCTCATTTTAAAGAGGAATTAATCCGCTTAGTTTTTGTATCTCTCTGTATTACGACCAAAGAAGTCTATTATAGTGAACATTTCCTTTTCGATGGAGCCTTTGGTTTGGAAAAATGCTTGGAATTGCTAGTTTTCCATTTTTTCCAAGCTAGTCTTATTGGATACCGAAACAGAAAAGATTAAAAAATTCAGGGAGAACAATAAGTTTTCAGTATATACAGTTGAAAGTGGAAATATTATAATTGTTAATTTGTCAGCTCTGAAGGAAAACCAGTTGAAACAATATGACGAGGAATAAACTGGTGGCTTTCTGATTCCTAACATTCATGTAAATTATAATATTGTGAATTTCTTGAAAAGCTTCGCACATTTATAGTTGAATCGTTTTTTTTTGTGAAAATATAGATTATTTGACGCAACATTGGTATACTAGGAATGAAAGGAAGTTGTATTCAGACAAGACCCCATAGTAAATATCAACAGCATCATATCAAAATTTCATCCAATTCGACCAGGATCACTTTTCCATTATCGGATCCATTGAGAGTTAGTTTAGTTGAAGGGCATAAGTAGATCATTTAAAATGCCGAGCCAAAATAAGATCTTCCATAGCTTGGATCTTTTCAATCAATCCAATGAACGTTGGAAAATTTAACGATAGACGAAAAGACGGTAATGATCGTGGTCAAGAGGAAAGTGAAGTTTTGAAATCTATTTATATTGTTTTGTCTGTTTGGAAGCTGGGTGGCTAAGCTGGAGTAAAACTGTACTAATCATTTTAATAGATACTAACCGTTTTAATAGGTGTCCTAACGGCATATTATCGCCTGAACGGGCACCTGAAAAATCTCAAAATAGTGAAACAGGAAGAATGTAGATTCTGTAGTTTGGAAAAGGAAACTTCCATCCACATACTTTCGGATAGCATAGCAATTCAGAATCCTTGAGCCCAGCTCTTACAAGACTACTTAGACCAGGGGTGTCAAAGATACGGCCCGCGGGCCACGATCGGCCCTCAAGGCATTCGAATCCGGCCCGCCTTGCTGGGGTCAACCAATCACATAGTTACTATACCAAACTTTTATTTATGTATTATATATATATAACTTTTTTTATTTTATGTTATTTTATATATTTCGTTGAATAAAGATTTCCATCATGATATAAACAAACTTTTTTAAGCCGGCCCCCCCAAGCATGCCTCGAAGAAAAAATGGCACTCATGTAAATTGAGTTTGACATCCCTGACTTAGACCGTCAGTCCGCTGCAAAAAAGCGTGATGATAGTTAAACGTACGCCTCCTTGAGATTCGGTAATTTTGCTCATTTTCATTAACAATCAAGCGAAATAAATATTTGCCCGTGAGGGAAACGACAGATAATTTAAATGTTTATTGCAATGAGAAATTGCATTTTTCAATTTTAGTTTCACGTATGCCGAGACACCAAACGTTAGTTAATGAAAAAAAATCTATCGCAAAATGATCGGCATACATGCAGCGAGCAACTTAAGGGCTGGCACACACCCTTAAAAGTGTAACAAATTATATTATTACCAAATCATATTATCACGTGTGTCCTTTTGCAATTGGCCATTTTTTGGCCTAAAGTGCACAGATGTCGAAGAGCATACGGTTCTATCGCGCCTAAGTATATTGGCATCTGTATACACCTGTATAGATTGGAAGGGTATTGGCAATGACATTTTCACATTCAATTGAAATTGCAAAGTGTAATTAACATTGAAAATTATATATTTTCCAAACGGCATACGTTTATTGTATGCCCTTCGACCTATGTGCACTTTAGGCCAAAAAATGGCCAATTGCCAAAGGGCATACGTGATAATATGATTTAGTAATAATATAATTTGTTACACTTTTAAGGGTGTGTGCCAGCCCTCAAGTCGCATGCTGCACGTATGCCGATCATTTTGCGATGTTTTTTTTTCATAAACTAACGTTAGGTGTCTCGGCATACGTGAAACTAGAATGTAAACAGCAATTTTTCATTGCCCCCACGGGAAAATATTTATTTCGCTTGATTGTTAATGAAAATGAGCAAAATCACCGAATCTCAAGGAGGCATTCGTTTAACTATCATCACGCTTTTTTTCAGCGGGCTGACGGTCTAACTGGATAGAAAAGGAACTAAGGCCTGTAGATATCCTAGTGTTTCTACACGAATTGGGTTCTAGTTTCCGAGACTTCACTTCAATTTAAGGTGTTGAGAACGACAATCAATACGATCACAGCATCTCCTGAAAACCATTGGCACCATCCCAACATAAACGATTCTCATATTTGCTACCTTTTAACGAAAACACACCGGTGGATAAGTTTTCTGGTAATTTTGTGTGGCAATCGATTCGAACAAAGACAAAAACAAAATTAACCTGTCGAATACAATTATAATTAACCATCGCCATTTTACTGTTTTTGTTTGATCATTCATTAATAAGCCCGGAATCTCCTAAAACAATCAACGACAAGCGAAGTAATTAGGAAATTATTCATCGGTTGTGTGGCACTACTGAAACTACTGATTGATTAACCGATCGCCTTTCATGACATTCGCGTGAGAAAACTCGTTAATTGAATCAGACATATCAATGATCAATAACAATTTAGATGTTCCAACTTTCGGATAGTTTATCAATGTCGGTAGTGAAGGAGTGTATCAAGGATCGTTGAAATACCTTGATCTGAAATTATATCCATTTGATATTTGGAATGTTATCATAAAAAATTTCACTGGGACTACTGGTACGCTTTGTGATAATTTGATGCCTCTGTTGATATTTGAAGATCGATAATATCAAATGGAGTTTGTGGAACAAAATCGCTGCTAATTTAAGGAATGTCACATGGTTTATTTTGTTCAAACTCTTGTGAATTCAAATCTTTCCATTTTATTATGACTCATAAAAACCATCTTCTTGATAATCTACGTGACATTTTCCAACATAGATAGATAGATAGATAGTTTTATTGTGTCTAAGATAAATCTTTTCACAAGGGCTCGGCCCAAAATTTTAAGAAAGGAATTAACATAATTAGGGATAAATAATTATGATATAGACATAGTTGATATAAAAACCAAAATATAAAATATCTGTTTACTTCATGGTACTGCCAATCATTCACCATGTGCAAATGCTCGCAGCGTCAATATACTAATAATGCTATGAGCTAATTTAGTAAGTTCAAAGAATCCATTTTGTGTATTATTAATATTAAGAGAGTGTACTAGGTCATGAACATTCTGAAAAAAACTATTTTCCAACATCAAACGTTTCAATAGCCATTACGTAGGTACATTTGAAGTGGTTGACGCTTGCGATGCAAGTGGTAGATGTGCGGAAGAATCAGTGTGAACAATAAAACCCGAGAAGAAAAGAGGAAGTGGGTAATGCCTGGAAAAATAAATAGTGGGATCTCATCAAAAAAGTATTGTGGAATGTATTGTAAGACCAATTCGGTTGATTTATCCTTTACTGTCTTACAAATTTATCAAAAACTGTTAAGTAGTTTAATAGGTTTGTACGTAGAACAGAACAGAACAGAAACCGTCAGAGGCATGCACAAAAATAATCGTTCGTGGAAACAATTTGGCAGATGGTGATTTGAAAATCCTTTGTTCGAAGAAAGAAATTTGCGGCTTCGGATCAGTTGCCAACTATCAGAATAAGTTTCTGACCGGGATAAAATTTTTAGTTAGAGCATGCGTATTGTGATGCTGTAGAAAGTGACATATTTGTACTATTTTTTTTTGTTATTGGAAAACACAAAAATAGCTAACCAGTCAGTTCCTTCTGAAATAAAACATGAGTAAAATAATTTGTATGTTGTAATACCGGACATTTGAAAAAAATCTCTGGCTTCTTATCAATATGGCCAAAAATTGACACAAACATTACAAAATTATTTACTTATTCTTCATTTTTTTCAAATGTATGACAATAATTCAAGCTGTTCTTTAAGAGATGAAGAACTTTTAATTCATTTTCATCAAAGACATCACTGTTGCGATGTCCAAATTTTTCACCTGTTCGTACAACAAAAATTGCCAATCGATTTACAACGAATCAACGGAGTGTCAGAGTTTGAGAAATTTCCAATCGATAGGAAATTTTTTCTACGAACAAACCTAATGACTAAAGCCACGGAATATTACTATTCGGTGCTTAAACATAATATAGTTGAATGCATAGTCTCTCTATGGTTGAATACAAAACATTGTTTTAACAACAAATTAACTTCACACCGTATCCGAACGTGACATAAACATGGCAGGCAATCACGACGCATCATTTATTCATTTGCAAACATTTTTTTCATTCAACTTTCGACAATATTGATAAAGTACTTAACTGTGCTAGCTAAAAATTATTTGCTTTTTATGAAATCTAATTGATGAACGAAAGTAACTATTGAACAGTTAAAATATTTTTTTAGTATATTTTGGAAACATGGAAAAATAAATCAACAAATTCCAGAGGAAAACAGGCATTCAAAAACGCACAAAATGGATTGATAAATTTTGCAATTGAATAAATATTTGTTAACTGCTAATAGCTACTGGAAAAATGTACCAAAATGAGGTCATCAGAAATTACTTCTCGATTCTGACAATCCGTGAAAAATTAAAAAAACGTGATTGTCCTGCTGCTTGTGAATATTTCATTCGACACGGGTACGTAATTTTGTCTTTTTGAAGCGCTAATTGCAGAGAGAACACGAAATTGGAGTAATTGAGTAATTTTTTATGACAAATATCTTTCAGCTCGGTCCGTTTCACGGGGAAATTTTTTTTTATAAATAATAATTATTACCCAGTTTTATCAAAAATGATGATGAAAGCAATTTTGTATCTAGTTAAATTTCCAAATTGGGGAACTTGAAACAAAAATCGTTGAATGCTTAGCTGGAGCAGGGGAATGTAATAAAGAACAGATTGGCAAACCAAACACTAGACGTAATTCTTATTATTATTATTAGGGATTGTATGAACATTCAGACAAGAAAAGGATTCGAAAGAAACCAACAGGATTAAATTAGATTAGATTAAATTAGATAGCCAAACTTACAAAGAGGAAAAGTAGATATAATGTCGATAAGAAGGATCTCGAGAACTGAAGATGTCTGGAAGATGCAAATTGGTGTAGTGATGTGTTTCTAAAGATAAGCTACTTAATGAGAATATTGCTCTATTAACACCCCTCCCAATTATTTTTAAAGAAACACCCTATACATGATTGCATATTCAGTTTCACTTTAACAAAAAGATTACAAAAATGTATAATAGATACCTAAATGGAAAGTCAATCAGTTGGGAGTTATAATTCCAATGTAGACTATGCCTTTACTGCGGCACTAATTCTACTCAATTGAGTAAACGATATTCTGCTTGGGGACAAAGATAGCTACCGAAAAAATAAGTATTTGACGTTTTTTAAATGAAGTGTCAAGTAATAAATTGTAGGATTATACCACGAACAAAATGAATCTGCAAGAGCCACATCTAGACAGTTTATTGACTGAATTATTGCGAATATTTTTTCAAACAGAAGTAGTTGCCAATAAAAAACACCAACCACAACCACTTGTTAACAACGAGGCTATGGAAGTTGCCATTTCAGGACAACTTACGCTATAGCACAGTCAAAGTACACAAAATATCCGTGAAATACCGCAAAAATTACAAAAATTCAAAATTGAGTATTTAAAAAGGTTGTGATTAACGTGAGGAAAACTTTACGATGCTAGGCATGCAATTTTCCTGGAAATCGCTAAGTAATTTTTTTTTTCCACTCTAATTGTTTAAATAGTGAGATAACAGGAATATGTTCCGATCAAAAATTGTAGCTAATACATTTATCCACAAAATTTGTCCGGACATTTCTTTTGTATCTGCATTATTTTCCAATATACACGAAATTTCCCTAGTAGTATTTTTGAACATCAATATTCATGATTTTAATTTCACGATAGTAAGTAAACAAAGGAATTGAGAAAATAAATTTCCCAATGTAATGTGTTCCAAAATGGGGTATCTACAAATACATTGGAAAAAATTTTCCTTTAATGTACCTATTATCAGTGATTTTCCACGTAAACATATCTACTAAAAAGTCGTTTTTCTCACCAAATTTCTCTAATTAACATTAATAAATTGAAAAATTGAATTATATAACATAGCGCACTTCAAAGATTATGGCGTAATCTTCCAACTTCATTTGAAACTTTCTCTTGTATCTGCACTTTCCACATAGACACATACGATTTTCCACGTGAACCTCCAATGAACCTTCATTCTTTTGACTCCACTCCATTTTCATTATTGTTTCAATAACAGATAGTAATAGTAATAGTAACTGTATAGTAGTTTCGAAAGTGGACACTTCAAAGTGTTCAGTGGTGAAGTTTCATTGAATTATATTAATTTCGAAAAAAGATATAATTGAATGAAGTCTAGAAAAACAAGTAAAATTAAGCATGTAAAAAAACAGATTTTTAAGAAGCATTTGTTCAAAATTCGAAATATTGATGGCTTTGCTTTTATAACGATGATGTTTTATGCTCATTTGCAATGCTGAATCTAGAAGGAATTATCGCTGGGATGAGTATTAATTAAATAGGAATTATAATTGTTTCTTGACTTTTTAGCTCTAGTTCGGACTACGAATTGACCAGCACTGACATTAATTTTATCTCGTAAACTTCTCAATTCACAGAAAAACTTTTCAAATAAAATTTGTCGATAAATGTATCAGCTACAATTTTTGTATTGAACATTTTTCTGCATTCCCATTATTTAAACGATTGGAGTGAAAAAACAAAACAAAAAAAATTTACTCAACGATTTTCCGGAAAATTGCTTTCCTAGCATCGTAAAGTACTTCTTATGTTGAACACAACCCTTTTAAATACTCAATTTTGAGTTTTCAAGTTTTTGTATTTTTTGTGAGGCTTTATGTGTACTTTGACTAGGCTACTACTTAGTCAATATCACGAATGCCTATAACCACATTTTTGCGGATTGCGTAGCAATCTAGAATCCAAGGGCATAATTCCTAGGAGACTACAGAAGAGAAGAGGAACACACAACACACACATATGTTAAAACCTGCAGATATCCCAATATTCCTCCAAGAAATTGATCTAAGGGAGGAACTAGTCTTTTCTCAAAAACTAAGTAGAAGAATTTGGACATTATAGATCTTCAAGATCTCAGTGGATATCATCCTAATGTATACATTTACAGCACTATAATATTTTCCATGATTTTTTCACAATTATTCTTATTTTTCAATTTTTCAACAATTATTAAATTTCCTGTTTCCAGCATAAGTTTTTTCCTCACAATCTTTGAAATTTCAAGTTATTCCTACACGTAGATTTACTTAGCAATTAAAATAATAATTTCTGCAATTCACGTGATCTCGTTTCCAACGTAATTTTCTTTTATTTTCAATTATCCAGCTCCGTAGAAATGAAATGCATTTGTATTTCATATTGCGACTGAAAATATACATTTTAATGCTTAAATATTTTTTGTACTTGTCTTTATTTGGAAACGTATTATGTACCTTTACAAAAATAATATTATTCAGTAGACCTTTTACCACGTACGATAAAAATTTTAATCCAGAATAAGCCAATGATAAAAGCGAACATTCTACTTCTTATCAAAATAATTCAGGCTCTTACCAGAATATACTACTTACAGAATAAAGATAATTTCCATCTTTTGTTGAAAGAAAATGTACCTACATACATAGAAATGACTAATTCGAAAATAAAACGCTTACATCATTTTCTACTCAAAAGTTCCAGCACTTCTTGCTCTAACAAACATACAAAAATATGTTTGTCTCTTGCTTAAGAAAATTGTAATCCACTTTACCTTAACAAAACTTCAAAGACAAAATATAATTTCGAAACTTTTCATTTGTGAAAGTCCTGAAAGTCTGGACAAATCTAGTTAAAGCAAAGTTACAGAACAAATAAACATGAAAAAGCTACTGAGAATATTTTGCAATTACATGGAGTAGCTACGGGAAGTTATCGAAGCTGTTACAAAAATGTTTTATTTAAATTTCATGAACATTCTAGAATATTACATCGAATTTTTCATGAAAGTGTATGCGGCTATTTAAAACTTTGGGGAATTCTTGAAATGGAACAGTGCTTGAAATTGTGGAGTTAATAAATGAAGGTTTTAACTGAATAATGGTCTATTATTTATGTTGTTCTGATGGAGAATTTTTCAAGAAAGAAGAACTTTCAAATATTGAAATGATTGTTGATCGTACGTATTATATGTATATGTTTCGTACCAAGCCCGATATTGCACGGAGCCGGGCTCTGTACAAGCGATTTTGGATTGTAATAAGTATTATGTTGGTCAAACTTTGAGATCAGTTGTGGTGAGAATCACTTCTCATAAAAGTGATTGCAGACTACATCCTGGAAGATGCGCTCCAGCATCATATATGCTCACAATTTTGACCAATATATTAACATGCCTTATGCAAATATTGCTAGTTTCCGAGATACGGAGTGTTCAAAGTTTGAATTTAAATTTTGATTTTCGCAATAATTTTTAATGTTTCCACAGTTTCTCTTCGAAAATTGGCCATTTCACGTTTTTTGGCATGAGGAATCATAATTTGCACTCTAATTTAACATTGCTAATAGAGGACGCTAATTACACTTGTTTGTGTTAATTAAATCGAAGTAAACTTTTTTTGGGCTAAACGCACAACTGAAATAATGGAAATATATTAAAAAGCGTTAAATTCCACGAAAAAATTTACTCCTCTTTGATTCGTGTAATTCAATCGGCTATCGAGTTATTAGTTCTAAAAAGTTCAATAAATTTTAATTTTTTCATACAAAATTTTATTATTCCTTGAATATGTAACAATAACAAATTTGTAAACAAAAATAAAAAACTTCAAAGCAAATGCTCAAAATGCCAACCATTTACTTCAATACACTGTATGAGGCACTTTCGTAAAGATCTCTTAATATCAAATAATCCTTGTCTATTATTTTTAATTACATCCGCGGCTTCTTCCATTTTCCGTCGCAGTTGTGGAAGAGAAGTAATTTTTTCTTTGTAAACTAATTCTTTCATTTGCGACCAAATTGAAAAATCCAAAGGATTGAAATCAGGGCCTCTTGGTGGCCAAGCAAACTCACTTCCACGACCAATCCATCGATGCGGAAACTGTTCGTTTAAGTATTGACGAACTTGTAAGGAATAATGTGGTGGTGCTCCGTCGTGCAAAAACTCTTAAAGCGGGAGGTAAATCCTCTAGTAATTCGTGTAAATGTTCTTGAAGAAAATCTAAATAAAGATGTCCATTTAAATTGGTTGTCAGTTCAAAAGGACCTATTAAATACCCACATATTACACTACACCAAATGTTAACCTTAAACTCGTGCTGGAAATGTGTTTTCCTCATAGCATGTGGATTTTCAGAATCCCACAAATGGTTATTTTTATAATTAAATATTTCTCGTCTGGTAAAAAGGATTGTATCCAGAAAATCTGGGTTAACATTTTGTTTATCTTGCAAAAAATGGGCAAATTGTAGACGCTTAGGTAAATCTTGAGATAATAAATTCTGAACAGGAGTGTGATGATATGGATGCAATTTTTTCCTCTTCAGTATTCTAACATAGATGATTGGCTTATACCTGTTTGCAGACTTAATCGGCGAGTACTGATATCTGGATTCTCCGTAACACAAATCAAAATTTCATCTTCTTCATCGGCAGTGATTTTTTTTGTAGCATCGTGCTCAGTTTTAGAGCGTAGAGACCCCGTTTCACCTAAGCGGTTGTAAATGCCTAGGCATTCTTTAATAAATAACTATTACATTTGTTAATTACTAAATTGCTAATAAATGTATTACTTATTCTTATTATTATCCAATTTTTGCTTCTACACAAACTGTCTGAAAGTGACATAATCCCACTTAAAAAAAACGAAAAATTGAACTACACACAAACTGTCTAATAGCGACACAAGCCAATTTGAAAATAAAACGCAAAATTAAACCACGGCTTAATTCACGAATGTGATTTTGATATTAAGAGATCTTCACGAAAGCGGATCATAAAGTGTATTGAAGTAAATGGTGGGCATTTTGAGCATTTGCTTTGAAGATTTCAATTTTTGTTTACAAATTTGTTATTGTTACATATTTAAGGAATAATAAAATTTCTTATAAAAAAATTAAAATTTATTGAACTTTTTAGAAGCAAATAACTCGATAACCGATTGAGTTACACGAATCAAAGAAGAGTAACTTTTTTCTGTAGAATTTAACGCTTTTGAATATTTTTTTAATATTTCAGTTGTAAGTTCAGTCCAAAAAAAGTTTACTTTGATTTAATTAACACAAACAAGAGTAACTAGCGTCCTCTATTTTGAGGTCTAGAATCTACAGTTCAGAGATTGGACATTCTTAATGAATCACCCTGTATATAACAATAGCTACCAAAAACTATGCTCATGCACATTTAAAAAAAGCACGGAAACTGGACGGAAATTTGTTTTTCAAGTTCATCCTCAAAGTCCGAGTTCCAATATTCGTAAAATTGGAATGGCATCATCTCGTATCTGAATTAAATTAATTTCAAAAAGAACTATCGACATTGGTTCATGAGTGTAAAAATTATGTCTGAACTCACTTGGGAGAATATAATGCCCCTCCTTTCTTAGAAATGGGTTGAAAAGCATTCACAACGAACCTTCACCAATCAGAAATAAATATAAATTACCCAATTGGAAAATACGAACCAAACTATTTCAGTAATTTTCAAATTCTCTCTCTCTCATAATCTTTCTGTGATCCTCTGATATTGGTACTTGAATGACAAAAATTTAAGATCCTTATTTAGATTATTTACAATTGCCAACAAATTATCGTATTATCTTCGAAGAGACCTCTGAATGGTGATAATTACTCATTCTAATTGATCACATTAATATCTCACAATTCATTGCTAAATGTAATCACGTAACCGATTGGTATATGTCCGTTTAACTAATCAATGCTTCCGAATTATACCCTTGCATTTTGCACGATAATTCGATAGAGGAGCTGATAATAGCATAGATTCAGAAAGATCACAGAAAATATTGGCACTATCTACAGTAATGGCGTTAGAGCTTTTCAAACGTTGAAATCAATCTACAGTAATGAAACTTTTATAAAATGATAAAGTCTGTTGTAATATCTTCATATTAGATATTACAAAAGACTTTACCTAAAAAATACTTACTAAAATAATAATACTTCACCTAAAAAATAAATAAAAAAAACGGTAATCCTTTTTTTTTATTTATTTTTTACTAGTAAATTTTATATTAGTGTCAGACATGGACAGATTTCTTTGAAATTATAAATATTCTTGATAACGGTAGCTGTAGCGCTATCGCAACGTTGAAATGAGAATGGAAAACAATGCTGTAATTATTATTAACAAGGAATAAACACCTTTCATGGCTTGAAATGTAAATACTGATATCATAGAATTTTATGTACATCAAAGAATAAATAATGGCAGTTCATTATCTTGTATTTCTCCCTGTGTATTCCGTCTGTGATATTTTGATTTAATTATTCACATACACCCACTCTGGAACAAGCTTAAAAAAAATTAAAATTGTGCTATGTAAATATCTTGCTGCATACAAATTTTGTTGAGTAAGTGTAAATATTTTCTAACCGCAAACATTTTTACCTTCATTTTAAGAAGATTGAAAATGACAGAAATGTTTCTCTAAACAATTTTATTTGCTATGTTGATTTATTCCATCATTATTGAAGTGCAACTTTCATTTCATCACCTTAAAATAACGTTTCGTCCATATATCGCATGTCGCGTTACAGTCGGCCATCGAGTAAGGGTGATGTCAAATGCGCAAGGCCAATATGGCGGCACCCAGGGCTCGCATCAGCTGACCGTGTCACCATACATGGACGATGAATAGTAGGTTTTACTTATCGTGGGCACTTTCCTGTAGCGATGATGAATACATGACAAAAAATGGCTGTTATAGGACACCTGCTTCGTATACACTGTGTTATTTATAAGATGCGACATGGGGACTCCTGTACAAAACTGTCGAACGCAAGCTGCCTGAAAAGCATTTAATTTGGAGTAAAGCAAAGTAATTTGTTACAAAAATTGTGAAAGAAGAGCTAAAAACAAAAAGAAAAAAATTTCATCTTAGCAGCGAAGCGAGCCGCCATACTTCAACTTTTAAATAATACCGTGCACTACCATGTTAGCCATCACTTAATCGATTAAGATCATTCGAAAGTGGTATGGACATGGAGTTTGACTTTTTTAAACATAACTATCCATTTTTTATCAAATCAGAAGGAATTTAACAAAATTACAGGTGGATTTGAACTTATTTTTTGACGACCTTTCCAAATCTGTTATTATTTTTCATGAACGCTATTTGCTGAAAAAGCTAGCTCGTGTTTGGCAGTTTTGTACAGGAATTCCTTTGTCGCATTTTATAAATAAATAACACAATGTATACAGGCTGCGCGGAATACTACCTCCATAGGTTGTTTGTTTATAGATCGAAGCTTGCGTATTTTCTGTATTCAGACTGTCAGTGAAATTCTGGTTATACTTATCAATTTACAATAATGTTTTAGAATATCTAATTGTTAACCTGACGAATGTTTGCTGTTCTGAGTCAATGCACGAAGAGGTGCTGATAATACCGTTACATACCAGCACGAGCCGAATCGATTCAGTGTGTACCCAGCTCAAAACTTTCGGCAACACTTAGTGTAATCGGTAATTTTGTTAGAGGAACTCCTAGAATTGTAGAAGAGCCACGGTTATTTTGTGGGGCCATAAGTGGGGCTGAATATATTAGGTTGATGACATTTCATTATCCAAAATGGATGTTAATTTCTGCTGTATAATTAACAACAACGATTTGATAAAATTCAATAAGATAACCTTGAAATGATTATAAAATACTCTCAACAGTAAGTAAGATTGATTTTCCGAAGCTTTTTCAAATTGTGTTAATTCAAGTATGTAGTTCCCCTACAGGTATGAACATGAATAGAATACTTATAACCGAGATTGACGTTCTGTCCTTGAGCAAAAAAACAGTTTTTTTGTCGCTTTTAATACACTAAGTATCGCTTCATAAATTTCGAAATGGATTATTCTCTCATCGTCAAGATTTCTTTTTTGTTTTTGCCGAGAATAGAAATTACTCATGCAACAGTTAATGCCGTTGCCACGCAAACTGAATAATGGATACTAAAGCCTCTCTCATTTTAATTTTCTGCTTGGAATAAATTGTAATTTTTCGGTACATTGTAAGAGGAGTCGTAACTTGCCGACACTTAAGATTTTTGAAGAGCCCAATGAAGGATTTTATTGGGAAAAGCAAAGGAAATTAAAGTCAAATAACGTCGGATGCAAAACTTCGAACTTTCATCTAACACAAAGTTCCTGTGTTGCTTTTTGAATTGAAACTGGAGATTAGCATGTGAGGTGAATGGCAGTGTGGTTCGAGTTAGTTGAAAGCCGTACTCATTATACAGTTAGATTTAATTTAAGTTGGATCATACGGAAAACTTCTTTATTATTGATAATAAGTGAAAAATATTGCCTCATAAAAAGTTAAAATATAAATTAAATGGATGAAGATTTTACTTGATGTTCAAAATTAAATTGTTTGGAATATGAATGTTACTCAAGTGTGAATTACCTTCATTTTTGATAATTTATCTTGTAAATATTGGAAAACTATTAAAAAACGTTATGAATAATTTGAAAGTTGGTGAAAGAGAGTGATATTTTGCAAAATCATCTACCAAGAGATTCACTTTTATAATTATTATGAGTGAAAATGAATAAAATCACTTGTCAAAGATGGAAACACTACTTAGGTCAGCAATAGTATATTATATACCGCGGGACTGAAGTAGTACATTTAATCCTGAAGGTAAAGTTTATGGCCCGACCGCAGGGAGGGCCATAATTTACCTGAAGGATTAAATGTACTTCAGTCGCAAGGTATATACGATACTTTTCGTACTTCCGGTATGATTTTATTAATTATCCTATCTGTTACTCGTCAGTAACCTGCTGCATTAACCCAGGAAAGACTGGTCAATATGACGAACTGTC
>CAJUYI010003044.1:0-25957 GCA_910591695.1 Galerucella pusilla | reverse complement strand
TTGATGATGGTCCTTATAAGTTTCATGAGCATGATAGTTGAATGTGACAGCCTCTGCTACAACTGTATTTTTCTATAGAACTGACAGCGTTCTGATGAAGATGTATTTAAGTTGTAGTATACTCCGTGTCACATAGGAAAAAGCTACATAAAGTTTGCCAGCTGTCGTAGAGTACGAGTCCCTTGTCTGCCCTCGCCCCCTAGACACAGACAGTGGATTGGTTGGGATCATATGAGTCCCAGCATTCACTTGAAACCTATTTTCAAGCAAATTTGATATTGGCCATATTGTGTCTTCAAATCTTTAGTTTGTATTTTCCATGTTTCTATTAACATGATTTGATCTGACCGATTTTTCAGTAAATGAAAACTTCAAGAAAGTTTTGAACTGCCACACTTAAGGGTAAGAGTTTGAACGTAATTAGAAGTTAGATGAAATTAAATAATTAAGGGTTTAAAAGTTGCGGGAATCCGCACTTCTGAATGTGGCTTTTGAGGAGAATGATTACTTTGTTTGAGCGGTGGTGCTTGAAAGTGGTTCTTCGGTTTGATAAACAAATATTTCAAAAGGAAAATATGGTTTATTTGGTTCATTTATCAATATAAAAATTAAAACCATACTTTGTTCCATTTTATTATGATAATCCATTTGTAACATTACCGCACGCCACAGCAGTGCGGTAAGAATATTACCGCACGGTTATTTTTTAATTGCTTAGCGACTGCTTACTATTCTGGAATGTTGAGCTTTGCGCATAGAAAACAGGTTAATTAGTGTCACTTCTCCCACGATCGGAGAAAAAATTAATTCCATTGTGGGGTACTCGATATCGATTGTTGTAAATATAGGTTTGTTCGAACAAGTTTGAGAATCAGATCGGAATTTCACTGAGTTAGTATTTTATTGAGATAGTATACTTTTTATTAGCGTTGAATGAAATATAAATGAAACGTTATTTTTCGATAGTCTTATGATGTCTTAATCCAACCATTTCATTAATGCTTCACTGTTACATGGGTTTCTTCCTATTGATTTTAAGCAATCAAGTTCTTCAATTCGAATACCGTCCAAGGATTTCACACGACTAATAAGCTTGTCCAGCAGCAAACAGTCGACCTGTATCAAAATCACCAATCCTGGCAATCTTAATCAGGATAATGGGATAAGCTTATGAAAATATTGTATTGTCGGTGGTCTTTGATAAGTCTACAACGTTTGAAGTAAATCTGATCGCCTAAAGTGGGGAGAATCGCGCCCAAAAGAGTCAGTTACATAAGTACTTACAAAAATACAGGTCAAACTAATGAAACACGTGTTGAAAGTTATTCATAAAATTATTCATAAAATTCGTGTAAATCCGATCCTATTTTGAACTGATTGACTGATCGTGGAAAAAAAAACTTACCCTCAGTCTCTGAAGAAGATAACTTCGTAACCGAAACGGGCATGAAATGGTGTTGAGCGTTTGTATTGTTAGTGTAAACTGTGTTCAGTATAGCCAAAGGTTCAAAAATTCTCAACTCAGTTTGAGAATATTATATACAGAAGTCGGTTTTTTATTATCTTACACGTATTGGAAATTATTTTCGCCTTCAAAAGATAAATTATATAGCAGACGTTTTTTTGCAATATATCTACACGGCACGTTTTTTTCACAATTGGCTTCGTTCTGATGTTATAAAGAAGCGATCTAAATGAATAAGAAAGGAAATATTTTGTGATGCTGCAAACGGAAACCTATATAGAAATCAGAAAACATCACGAAGCTCATACGTGATGCACTTTCAAAACATTTTCTTCAGTCACTCACTTGACAGCAACGAATATGCTTTGATATAAAAGACCGATGGACAAAAAAAATAGATACAAGTTTCCTATATTTCACATCTACGCTTCACAATATGAGAACCCTTGTGAACTCACTGTGCATTGTCCTGGATATGAACTACCCGTTTTTTGACCAACATTCAGTGAGCAGGTTCAAAACTCAAGTATCCTTATCGATAATATTTTCAAGGATATACAAATGTTTTTCCTAAAAAAGAATGTTCCAGTGACGTGTATTTTTTGTTAGACGATCTTAGCTTGTTAAAAATACGAATGTCTTCAGTGGCCATATTGAAAACTGTCAGGCAAAATTGGCCAATTTTATTCATGAATATTATACAAAGGACGAATTATTGTTTTGAGTAGAGTCCGCTTTCTGTCATCACGCACGAGAAACTGGAAATTGACTCAATGCTCATGACACACCAAAACAACTTCCATAACTCAATTGATAACAACCCATTATTATTTGAATTTGAATTGATCTATGTTTGATAAGACGTTATTTTTTATTTTACCTTCATCAGCTACTTACAGGTTAGAGTTGATTCCGTTGTTGGTCTGCCTTTTTCTGTTATGCTGAAAATTCTCTACACACACATTGGTCAGTTCGCGAACAAATCCCTTGAAGCATTCATTTGACTTAGGCATTCATAAGATCTTAACAGGTTGTAGCCACCTGGAAGTATCTTCAATTGTGACTGCATTGCCTTGGTATTCCTATTCCATATAAGAACTAATTACACAAGAACTCAGTGTTTTGCTGGCTACTTGACTATCCAACATTAAGATAATCCTCTGCATTCTAGATCCATCATAAATACTGAACTGAGCACATCTTCCTATAGCGTGTATTTCAGCTTGAAAGTTACGTGGGTTTTTCCCAAGCCTTCGGAGTGTTTGGTTCCTTCTATTGTCTCTGAGCCGTATGTGTACCATTGAATTACATTATTTCCAAGTCCAATGATGGTATTTGGATATCATACCATCTTGTTCAATTTCGTATCGAATATATTTGGAATGTTATCCTTTTGCCTAATCTTGTGGTACGTCTGTAATGCGTATAAAGGCTACTCTTTGAATTTTGGGAGAGGTTTTCTCTCACAAGTTTCACTACTTCACGTAATAGCGCCGTTAGAAATAATTGGTCATACAAGTGTACCTGAGGATTAGTGAGCCGTAACCTCAATTTCTTCCCACCAAGTTCCTGAACACCATCACCACCATTTCTGCTTTGTATATAATCCTGTTTTCTTGTTTGTTCCACAGGAGTTTATTGTCTAAAGTTTGAACTAGATATTTGACTTCTTGTCTTTTTTCAACCTCACTCCTATCATCTTCAATGTCTTTTGAGATAGTTTTGGTGGGGTTGATGTTAAGTCCCACCCTTTTGTATATATAACCATGTTAATTTAAGTGATTGAATCATGTAGGTACCTATATTCAACTTAAAAACAATAGTGAAAATGAAAATCAGTAAAATTTCATTACGCTCATACAAGTGCATCGATGGTATTCTGCAAACATAATACGGTTTTGCCTGATCACCGGAAAGCTAATCATAAAAATAATCTATTTATAAACGAGCCAAATCTAGTTTTATCGAAATTTCACAACGTTTCGCTAAACAAACACAAATATATTCAATACGGGAATTGTTGCAACCAGTAACAAATATATGGAGATATATATTGGATGGGATAATCGTGAAATATACTAGCGCAGTGAAATTTACTACAAACGAAAGCTATTTTAGAATGTTAAGTTGGTTTGAATATTTGTGTGTGAATGTAAAAACTGCATTGAACGTGTTTTTAAATGGAAAAAAACTATCTCCAATTATTACAGAGTATTTAGAAAATTAATTTTGAAATAAATTCAACAATTTATATGTACAGTGTGTCCACGCAAGTTTGATACACAACTCTTGCAAGTGCTTAGATAGAAAAGTGTTTAACAAATAATCAACAGACTCTCAATCCATATCCACTGGCAAAATCTTTGAGCTTTGAAAAAACCGATCAAAATCTTAAGCACACTCATGTATTGTTGGGAAATTTCCATTTCCAAAAAATTAGTTGCAAACCATACCTCGGCAAACTGGCTTATGGTTGTGACTTAAATACGGTGAATAACTGTGAGCTTCTAGTTTTTCCTTTTTTAAGTCCAGTCAAAGATCTGATTACTAGAAATCATTCATAGCTCAACCATCTCCTTTACCGCATGAATCTCATTTAGTAACTGAATTCAAGGCTATATAATTCAGATCACTTATCTCCACCTCAAAAACAGGCTCAGTTTCCCAGGCCACATGACCTTATCCTGAAAATCTGGAGATACCTTCTGAAAATGATTTCCAGTATTTTGACCAAATTTGTATGGATTCCTTTCAACCCTATGTTTGGAGAACCATTAAAAGAGTTTTGGTGGTTCGTATAAGAATTAACATGTCCGAATTCTTCAGTTTTGTCACAATATCTGTTTTTTCCCAATAGCACTAATACATATTTTTCTTGGAAGATGAAGTTGAACTATTGATGTGCTTCTATGGACTGTATACAGGAAACGGTATTTAGGAAACTGTATCCAGGTTACTTTATGTTAAAAAAAAAACAAATTGTATTCACGGAACTTCTAGGGACTATTTGTCTCCCAGGAATTTCTATGGACTGTCGTAGTCCACGTCAATATTTGTCTACCTGTAACTGTAATAGGTACTCCACGAAGTGTTAGGTACTGAAATTGTATAGGAACTCCAAGAAACTGTTGGGTACTCCAAGAACTGTATTCCAGGAACTGTATTAGGTACTCCAAGAACTGTTTGACTCATAAGGAATTGTGTCCCAGGAAACTGTTAGGTACTCCAAGAACAGTAATCCAGATTCTTATTATAAAACGTCATCTTTAAGTTTTTCTTCAAACTGGTGTTAAAATTATTAAATGGATTACTGCACAGTTGTTGAATTGTCGACAGACGATGAGAGAAGACCTGCCGGTACCTTTTCGCGGTAAAATATTTCAAGAATATTGACTAATGGTCTTTTAGTTTATTCCACCACGAATCACAAAAGTGGAATAATTGTTTATTTTTCGAATGAAATATTTTTAGAAATATATATGGACTATTTCACCAAAAACCAAAGTTCTAGAGAAATTCAACTATAAATATTAAAACTGAAATGTTGAACGGAAAGTTCACGTTTCAATTAGAGACTGCAATATCAATTATTTATTATTACTCCAATGTTACTGAAATTTGATTCTTCCCACTAAGTAGGAAAGCAGCTTATTTTGACTCATTATCTCTCGCGAATATAATTATTTACATCTTTTTTCACATGTTAACATAGGCAAAATTATAAACAAGCTGGCGTATTAACCAACTCTTTATATAAACAAACCTGCTCACATCCAACTAGTGTTTCAAATAACATATTTATTGATGCACGAATTCTGCTCCGGGATATTTCACAAGTTTAATTTGCAATTCGGTGCTCAAGGAGTAAATAGCATATTAACAAACATACTTTACATTACAAATTATAACTGCATCAATGACAGTAGCATAAATTCAAATTATTTCATCATACTATATTCCATGATAATTCGTTTTGACTTGATGATGACTTTACGAGTATATAACATCATAAGGATGGACCGTTAAAGTGGGACATATCACAGTTTTCACCAAGTACCCAGTTGGTTGGGGATATGTGTTTGCCTCTGAAGCTGGAACTTATCACATTCCATCAGTACATGGCTTATTGTTAGTGTCTGATTGCAGCTGTCGCGCACTGGTGCCGTGGAATCAGATAGTTTCGAGACTTGATCGGGAGTGGTCTCCAGGGGCTCATGTATTTTTTTCATTCTGCGAAGCTTAGAGTTTAATTTAGTCCAATGATTTTGCCAATATTTATAGATTGAATGTTTTATGCAGTTTTTTCGTTCGAAACAGAAACTTTTTGAATGATGATAGAATTGAGGTCCTCTGGAATGCATGAGATTCAAATATTTATGGATAAATTAAAAAGTGGGGATTAAGGGATCATTATTTTAAATATTGTTCCAAAATAGAGGGAAAGCTGAAAAATGAGTTGAACAAGATAAAACACCTGAACGCGAAAAAGGGTGGAACGTACTTGAAGACCTTTAAATCAGACAATAGGTGAAAGTGAACTGGTGAAATTTTGGAATTAAAGAACAAGTTAAGGAAATGGAAATAATATTTGAAAAAAAATATAACAAAACAATATGAAATATAAAAAAAAAGGGAAAAAGTTGAGCATTATATTACAAGCGAAGCAGAATTAATGAATGGATTTTGGAAACAAAGTGGAAAAAGATAGCACAGGTAACCAAAAATTATTCCACAAAGTTTTTGAATCCTTAAAAGCTGGAAAGGAAGAACTTTATAATTAGTGGAAAATAAAAACCAAGAGACTCCAACAAATGGAAAAGACATGATGGAAAGAAGGAGAGAATATTTCCAAGAATGATTAGACGACCAAACTCAGCCGAATGAAATCAACGAAGAAAAATTAGAAACAGAAAATGAAACCAAAAATCCAGAATCCAGAAAACAACAAAGGAAAAACTGAAGATTATTGTTAAAACTTCAAAAAACTGAACACAAAGAAACAATAAAATCACTACCAAAATGATCAAGACTTTATCAGGAGACAAGGTTTGTAAGCACTATTGGAAATTATAAATTAAGCATGATAAAATGAAGAAACAGTTTCCAAAATAATGACAAATGAAGATTTATATAATGTCCTATACCAGTAACAAATGATACCATTTCTAGCTAGTTTGTAGCCGAACAAGTTTGTGGAGAGCTATTTCTTAAATGGAATTCAAATATTGTACCATCAATAGAAGGCAAGTAATAATGAAGTCATATCGTTCACGAATGTAGTGTCATGATTGTTTATAGAATATTTGAAAATAAAGATGTGAAAATCATTCAATTATCTACCTCGACAAGATAATGAATTTAATTAATGCTTCAGTATCTAAGTTTCACCGACTACTGATCTGTTACTGTTCAGTGTACAATCACAGATTTGTGAACTTTTATTATTAAATCGTTAAGGATAGATGCCGACTCAACGGAATATTGTGAAATATTCTGTACCAGCTAGTATAAATAATCTAAATCATTTTCAATTATAAGTGATGCAAATAAAATTATCGATCCCTTTTCATACCAACTCATAAATTCAAAATGTAATTCCAAACACACCCTTCCATATAGTGGCTAACCACAGAATTGTGTTACCGAAGGACTAGGTAGACATTTTAGGATGTAGATTTGTAAAGGTAATCTAGTTACTATCAATGTCTATATATATTTCGGACAAGGATAACTGGCTTGGAACGCCGAAAACAGCTTCTTCATTACTTGAATTATCATCTGTACCAACAATGAATATTTATTTTGGTTTATTCAGTGGAATAACCAGTGGTTTTTTTATGATGGTCGGATTATACAGAATGTTGTCGAACTTTCTATTAAAAAGATTTTTTAAGGGAAATAACTTTGGCTGGGGAATTAACATGTGTTTTGAGAAATCATCCCCATAATGGGGAAGAACATAACTCAATCGATAAATAATGATATCCCAAGTAGTAATTTAAATTCTATAAGGTTTGTATAAACAGCTACAAGATATGTCTTATATGATACCAAAATTCTTATAACGGTCTACAAAACAATCAAATGATCCTTATACAGCTAAAATGGGCCCATTTTTATACAACTGTCTGGTTGTATAACAGTTATATTAAAAGTTTATACAATTCTTATATGACTGTTTAATACACATTTATACAACTCTTAATCGACTAATTAATAATCATTCATACAGCTACTATAAAATGATTTAATACTGTGTCATGGAGCATTAGAAAGGATTGAAGCAGCAATATGAAGGTCTCACAGAATGGTTGTATAATGCAATATATTTTTTTATAATGCACAATAAAAACATTTTGTCATCCAGGAGTCTATCAGAGCATTTCATTTTTTAGTGAAGAATATCAGAACCAAATTATATTCCAACTTGAACGTGCATCATACATTTCATTTGTAGAAATGGAGACTTATCAAAACGACTTGGACCGCTTGGTCGGACATCGATGGTGAAAATTATAATATCATTTGGATGATTTAATAGCACAAATTTTACTGATAAATTATAGGTATATATTTGGCAAGAAAATGAAGCGCTTCAATTCTGGTTAAGTTTCAAGTAGATACTTGAAATAATAAAATAGAATATCCTAAAATACTTTTTTCATGATTTTAATGGTTTATCACTTCATATGGATATTCTTCCACAATATAATTCTCTAAATAATGATAAAGTCACATTTTTCAATATTATAGTTTCATGATTCCCACTCAATTGCTCATAATGGCAGCGATAGCGGTACAAGAATTGCTCATTTAAACGGCGATTTATAAAACAACAATTTTATCCCAAAAGACATGCCTTAAACAATATTTTATTGTCAAATGGAACGGTATACGATAACTGTTTTATAACAAAGAATAATCAAGCACTATACAACTGAAAAGTCTTTTATAATGCTACGAAATTGAATGCTATACAATATTTATTATACAAGACAAGAAGTGACTACTTTATAATGTTGTAGCTGTTAGTTATATAGTATATTATAGAACTTCCATACAATAGGTATAAAAGTCTTATAAAATGATATTTTTGATATTGTATAAACTGTCTCATGAGGTATTATATCATTTTAATATATAATGCGTTATAGCATGTATTGTAAAAGTCACTATAGAATCATTTAATACAAAAATTTTCTTTAAAAACAAAATTATCGCAACAAAAGGCTTAATAAAAATTAAAAGTCCTTAAAACAACGCTATTCGACTATTATACAACTTCGGTCCTCTTAGAATTCCATTTTGCTGGTTGAGATTGGCTTAGTGTGCAGACAATATTATGTGTCAAAATCGTATTAAATAGATTTCCCGGAGTTTTGAAGTCAACATTCTCATCCAAAAATGTAAAATGTCCAAATTATGTGGGCGGTGCCGTGTCGCCTTCATTGGATAGTTCGGCTTTCAAAAATAGTTGTTTGTCACATACTCCTGTTTGTACAACTGAGTGTGTGCAATATACTTCAGTGTCATCTTCCGATTGGTCAAATAGTAACTGTGTTCAACAATCCTCACCGCATAATCTACAGGTTAGGTCTCTGCTTTTTCGCCTTAGTTTGTACAGGTGTTTCTTGACTGGTACATGACCAGTCATAGCAGCTGTAACATTTCTGAACTTATTCCTGTACAGTGTAAGTAGTTTTGATCAAGGTTTCAGGCAGGTTTTTTTCATGGTTTGCTAGTAAAATTTATGCTGCTCTCCGATCCAAGTTCTCACAGACCTTTGTTGTATATACTGTGTATTCTTCAAATATATTTTTGTAGGTTTATCAGCTTTTTCACTGCTCTTGATACTCTGGCACATAGGTCAATTCTCGTTATTCCGTTCAGCTGACGTCTTCAGCTCTTTGGGAAATCTCATAATATTCAAGCTATCACTTTTTGGCTTGGCGTTGCCCAAAGTACCGCATAACTCTCTTAAATGATATGAATCTGCTGGCTCTTGATAAATTTGGTCTTTCGATAGTACAAAATAAAATTTTTCGGCTTGAAAGAACGATACATTCGTTGGTAACTTCTCCAATTAAAACGTATATAGTGTCTCAGGGTCCTTACCTAAATTGGGTTGGTATAACGCCTCTTAACGTACTCCTATGAATTATCGTAGTGTGTAAGACACGAAGACAAATAAGAACCAAGAAGATCTAAGAAGTGGACGAAGGGGGATACCAGGAACACCGATAATAATTGCGATGGGTTGATTCGAAAATTGGGTCGGACTGAAAAACATGGAAGTTATCATTGTTTATTTGAACACCGTATCTAACATCAAACAGAAGGCGTCATTGAAATATCACTAATCAAGAAATGTTATAATTGAAAGTATGCCACGCCACAAAGCGAATGATTATTGTTTTGCATCCGAAAATTAGGAGCGACAACGAAAACTGACAAGTTTTATGTCTTAAAAGAAAAGCTGTAGAGTCGGGACGTGTGCAAATTGTGAGAAAGATAGGGTAAATACTATGGATTCCATTGAAAAGTTTTTTCAGGACGGCTGAACGTAGAAAAAAGGGTAGTAGAGATATTATGTAGGTTCGCAAGGTTGTAGAAAGAGAGTTTGGAAGGAGTTATTTGAAATTCTCCAATAGAAGATAATGTCAAGCATAACGATAGAAATTTTATCGTAACAAAGTTTGGTAGATGGTGACTGAACTGTTTAGACATAGTAGATATCTCAATCTACATCAGACTGCACTGAAATAGTATTTATTTTGTAGGATACTGTGTTCACTATAACAATATTTCATTTTTTCACGTCGTTGAATATTGTACATACATTGATGGTAATAACATATTACAAGATATTGTGTTATCGTCGATTGATCATCAATATTGATAATAATAAGTGATGACAGCTGTCGTTGGAAGCTGAGGAATACCTCAAATCGTTCGTTATACTTCAACAAATATACGCAATCATCCAGTAACGATAGTATACATTGAACATAAATCAGATACGGTTATCTAACATACAAATAGTCCGCTATTTGAAAACAAAGACTTACTTTTGTCCTTCTACTAGACTTAATATAATTTGATTATTATCTCGATTAACATGCGAATCATAATTTATTTACAGATACAAAAAAAATTATAAATAAAATACACAGAGATTTGAAAATTATGCTACAGATCTCAAATTATATCCTACTTATTCAACTTCAACTGCTTAATTAGAGAAACATTTCTAGAAGGAGCCCTACGTTTTTCAACTTTTATTATACCAAAGGATGAGAAAATAAAGTTGATATTTATCATTATATTCATTTGTGTAGTCAGACATCAACAAATATGACACAGTTTAACTAGACATTTCTAGAAAGCCGAAATGAATTGCTGTAACTCCATTTAATTTATGTGCATCCTTGATTTTCACGAATTAAAAACATTAATTTGAATTTAAAACCCTAGTTCTCATGCTCACGATTTTCACTATTAAAGCTCCTTATGGTTTATCGTCATCACCATTATTTTTCCTGGCTTCAAACTCATATTTTGCTCCAACACTAGCTAAATCTTGGAGGAACTTTAGTACTATCCCTTATATAACACGTTGTCTGTTCAAGGCTAATTTGTCTACTGTCAGTGCAGATTGTTAGGATTTTGCCAGAATTTCCTTTTCTGGTTAGTTATTTTGTGACAATTGAGATACCAGCCAGTTCTGTTTGAACACTCTGGTATTTATTCCCATTCCCTACTTAATCCTTAGACTGTAAATATTTTTTTCCGATGGCCAAAGATAGGAAAACTGTCAAAGCTTTAGTGGGTTTGTTAACGTGGCATTGTAAGCTAAATAGGCATTTAAAGCTGATGGGATTGACAAACGAAGATATGTGCAGGTTTTGTCACCTAGAAGAAGAAATGGTAGAAAACATTCTATGTCAGTGCGATAGCCTGGCAAATGTGCGGTTTTTTGCATTTTTGTTAGCTTCCTGTCGAGGGTGACACCAGGTGACCTCTCCAGAGAAGTTTGATAGGCAAAGTTTTTAACAGGAGTTACATTTTTCGCTAAGTTTGAAAATAGGAAAAAATGTTTCTCCTCTTGGACACCAAATCCATCACACACTGTATAACATAGATTTCATTCGATTCGAATCAGTCGTGTATTTCCAGAGTGTTAATCAATTTCACGAAAAAATATCGTACTTAACGACAGTCATAGTAATACTTATAAACTGCTGTTTACGTACGTCATGTGGTGAGAGAGCTTGAAGACAAATTGGATAACTTTTTAAATTATAAGTGGGTTGTAGAACGAGTAGAAACTTTAATAGCCTTTCAAATTCTTATGTAACTTTATATTGCTCGATAAAAGTATCAGCAAAAATTTTTTATTAGCAATACGTCTCTAAATAGGAAATTCAATATTTAAAATACAATTTAAAGTGTTGTGAGTTTCTTCTTTATGTTCCCCGTTTCATATTCATGATTTTGTTGGTTATTTATGGTAAATTTAATTTAAGTTTGTGGTGAAAGTCGATAAGCTGCTTTAGGACTATAATGTAATAAATTAGAATGTCTTGAAAAGTGAGTGTTGCGATGAATTCTTTGAAATGTATTCGAAAGTGACAAATAGTATACTGTGTTAGCGAAACGCGTAACAACTGTGAAATCCTCATCTATTCAATATTAATTGAGTTGAAAGCTTACAATGTTTTTGGATTGCCGTTTTTTTTGTTCACTTTATACCGATGAGTACACTGTTAATAAGTAAACTCTTACCATAACTATAAACATTGTTATAGTTCCTTGGGAGCCAAATTAAGAATTTATTATTCTTCAACTCCCTCTAATATATTTACAAAAACAAACCCACAATTGTCGAGTCTTCCACTAAAATTATTTTCCGAATTGCAAGGATCCATCCACCATGCCATCCACAATGTCTCTTCTTTGTTGTCATATTTGCTGCTGCATTGACCAAGGTAGTCACAGAAGTCCTTCGCAGACAATATCCCCTGAAAATTTCTGGATTCGACAAACACAAAAAACTAGCAATTTGGCTTAGGATTTCAAGCAATGTATTTTCTACCAACAGGCTGAACTTAAAAAAGATATGGTTTTAAATGAAACTAACTGTTTCTAAATGACTCCACAATATATTTGTATAAATGTGTAAATTGCAAGTAAATTGACAATTGTTTCGTTAACTCAATTAAAAAAGATACGTTAAAAACAATCTTTCCGGACCCGACGAACGTGAAGACAAATACTTTCTTACTAAACCCAAAGCAGAGAACTCGTTTTCCTCCACAATTGTAAATTTCTCACCACCTGTTTCACTTTCTGGAATTCCCATCACCTGAACGGAGCCCCTATCTATCTTCAATATGATTAATTTACCTATTTAAGTTCTCGACCTCTACAGCCTCCGGAATAATCCATAATCAGAACTACCTGTAACACAGACCAATAAATGTGCAAACATTACAGGTTGCATTACATTCCTCATAGTGAGTGTTCTTGACCAGAAGCATACTTTTTTGAGAAATGCTTCTAGTTCGTCAAACTTACTCCCATCTGTATCATTATAAATTATCATCATCAATTTTAACATCGACCATCCAGTCCAAAGGGAATTGAGACTGTACTATTCCGACTGAAAAAAACAAACCAATTCACTCAAATCAGAATGTAGAAGAATGAATACATAAGTACCATGTCTTGAAAATGAGGCAACATTATAGTTTTACTTAGTCACAATAAATAATATAAATTATAGAGCTGCTATACATTTTAGAATAAACTCAAATCCTCGCGTTTTATATTATTTTCTATTTCATCGTAGAGTCTCGGGCATTTATTAAACGATCCCAGAATATTACAATTCCTGACAAGGAAAGAAATAAGCCCTAAATATGATATGATACTGCCTATACATGAGTCGACCGTAAATTTTAGTATTGCTATTCAAATTGAATCCAACGCGAGTTTTACTCTGCTCCGTTTATCATTATCTTGTGCTTTTATAGCATTGTGTAACTCAATGAATTCAGTATATCGATGTTGCTATATATCATCTCTGCCGTATCCTTTTTTCTTCCAGACCAGACGATTTTGTATAATCTTGAATATATTTTATGGTAGTTTTATTGAATAACGAATAAATGACTATTGCAGAAGCGGATGAAATGGTCTAGAAAACTAACGTTACTATTATGTTCAAGAGAAATACTGTTGAAATTCTAAACCTACATAAGATACTAATTTGTAGCTTTTTCATTCTCTGTATGCTCAGCCGTTTGAGTTAATGTATTTTTTGTTTTTAATACTGTTTGAGGTCAATTGTGCCCTTTTCATAGCGCAAAAAGATACTCAACTTGTCTTTAAATGAAATTCCCTATTTATGAACGTCACTTAAGAGACATTAATTGAGACCTGTACCTCATTCCTTCAACTCAGATCCTGGAAAATATCTGAGTCTGGTGAATTCTTAAGTCACATTCCAAAATTATTCATGTGAACGAACAATAGGAGAATCAAATTCATATCTTTGCTACAATGAGTTCAAGAAAATTGTCGGCGCCATGTAGATAAACCAGATGGACTTATCGAAGAGATATTTAAATATTTTCTCTTTCCTTCGGGCTGACCACTTTTTGATAAAATAACAATGAAAATATTATATTTCCAGTGCAACAAAACCTTCATGATTTTGAGCAATTTCACATGCACTCGATTTATTTTATAAATAGATCAAAAATTGCAGCAAAAATTTTTCCACCATAGATTATTGTTAGTTTAAGTATTGTATTGGTAGCTGGATTGTTTTTTCCTTTTCACTTATCCAAATTTTCTCCAGTTGAAGATACTCATCTATAGAAATACTACAGATAAAGAGAGGTAACAAGCCAGCTCGGAAATCATCAGCATCTAAGATAGAAAGTCGGAGGCTAAGGATGTCTTTCTCTAATCGCGCGAATGCTGTATACACAAACAAAGGCAGAGAAGCCTCTGATCGTCTGCCTTACAAGAGTTCAGACGGACATTCTCACTTACACAGTGGCCCATGGCTTATTGCCTCTATCTGTATTATCTTTATGGAATCATTGCCCGTTCTTAGCCCCGTTCTCCTTGAAATAAAAATTATCAATAATGGTGGTGAAGTTCTGAAGATATACAGAGGGTCTTTTTCTTAAGTTTCTTCCTTTTTCAAATTTTTCAATTTGTTCAAAAGTTTCTTCAATTTTATCGCGAGACTCTTCAATTTTTCCTAGATGCCATTCCGAATAGACACCTTGATATAATTATCAGCAGACGAAAATTTGTACATATGGTACACCATACTATTGCATATCCTGTCGATTGAAAACCTGGCCAGGTGAGCTCAGGATCTAATTTCATAACCCATTCTCATATAACCCCAATTTTTTACGCTTCTTTTGATACCTGTCGGTATTTTAATAACTTTTCGGATTAATTTATAAAGATACATTTTTTACGATATTAAAAAATCACCCCTTCTACTTTCCAAAATGTAGAGAGCAATTATTATCACTGGAATCATAATTTTTTCTCGCTAGACATTCTTGGAAGTCACCTGGGGAATTTTAATAAAAGACTCTCTATTAGCTAATTCGGGAATTTCTGTCAAATTCCATGCCTTAACTTCATTGAAAACAAAATACCTGGCACTTTTATGCCTGAGAATATGTGATTTAACAGAGACCTTCCCCCTTACCCTAACGCCCTTCAGAAAAACGGATAAAAATGATATATTCCACTTTAGCATATTAAATGGTTCAGTTTGGATTCGCTTCAGTATCTTATTGGTATTGAGGAGATTGAACAGCTCCTGCTAGGATCAGTATTTTGTCAGGAAAAAGCGGAGATTTGATGTTGGTTGGTGAGAATTGTTTAAAGTGCCGTCCTGTTGATTTAGAACTTCGAAACTTCGATTTGACTGTCAATGGATTTGTTACAAGCGACTTGAAAGGAGTGTGGAATAGATGATGAGTCCGGTAATTTGACAGCTTGGGCGTAGAAAGTATTTGTAAGGACACTTGGATTAGCTGTAATTTTGCTCCTGTACATACTTTGGAGCATTGTGTTCAAAGTTTTAAGTTAGTAGTTGTCGACTTCTCTCTTTAATCTTAGTTCTTGTACATTGCATGGATGTCGTATCAGACTTCAGGATAGGATGGAGATACGCTCACAGTTAATTTAACATTTTTTCACTGCTTTGTACCAGCTTCTGTTGGCAGATTTTATAATAAAATTACAATAATTGGTCATAAGAAAAGGTTTTCTGATAATACTTGCTTAGTTTTATTTTCATATGACTATTTAGTGTAGAATCGAACTTTATATATAGTAACAAATATTTTGTTTCCTTTTTACAACTTTCAGATTAGAAATTCTCCGCATGACCGTACTTGTTTTTGTGGATTAGAGATACATATTCGGTTTAATTATCTATTTATTGAAAATCATCCATAAAGATTGGAATTTCATCATAAAATGTTCGAAGCTATAACTCCGAGTTTCAGTCACATATTTTTCTGAAGGATATTGAGGTCGGGTTGAAATTCAATAGGGTTATATGGTGGAAACAGCCGGAATGGTTCTTACAATATGGTCGTTTTATATGGGATTTCCCAATGATGGAATCTCTCTCATTGATAATTATTGGAGATATACGCAGGGACGGTGTCAAAAATATATATTATAGTGCTGTTGAACTTTAGATATACCGTTCATCAAATTTGGAATTTGCGTATTTTAATTTTTTGGTTTTAGATTGTACCATTGTGAAATGACAATGGTAGCCCAATAGTGTTTTGCACCATCGAGCTTAATGCGAAAAACAAGTAGAATAAGGCTATTTCCCAAGACCCAAACTTGCTAATAGACTGGAGGAGACATTGAAAATTATATTGGGAAAATATGTGCCAATACCAATGTTTTTGACATCTTGTTATAAATTTTAGTTGAATTTATAACCTTCAGCCTTTTTTTATCTCTAGGCTGATGTATTCATATAATTACATTGTAGTTGTTTGAGATGGGTATGCTTTTAGTATTTTTTCCTTTTGTTCTATTGAAACATTTTGCCCATGACAAACAGATGCCGAAAAACTCAGATCGGTAACACGAATTTCACTAACTGTGAACACAATGAAACGTACAGAAAATAATATTTGACAACAGCTCGCCACAATTCCCCATAACAAATTTCAAGTGATAATGACCAGAGTTATCCCTGAAACTGCTCCAGCTACTTTCAGCGGATGCAGGGTTCAGCGAGTGAAAACATTTCAACTTATTTGTATCAACAAAAGGAGTACTGATATGTTTATGAGAGACAGCGTGCACTATCCTTGATTTATGCTCAAAAATTCAAAATAAAATGGATTTAGCGACTCATCGGCGTGGAAATTGAGGGTTATGATTCCAAAAAAACGTATGTTGGAAGCTTCACAACAATGAGGGTAATCGAAATATACATGAAATGCAAAATGGTGAAGTATTTTGAAATAGTTCCAACACTAGCTGTAGAACCTGGGAGATTTACTCTTATAAGCATCAAAAGCCAGTGGCGTGGTACGAGGACTTCGTAAACTTTTATTGTACCATATTTTTCGAAAACATTCTGTATTGAGAGCTGAAGACTTTTGTCTGCAATTCCTTATTAAATTTTCAACATAAAACATACTCTTTGTTGAGCTCGATAGAACATTCCATTTTCAATATTTTCAACTTTTTATTGCAGTAAGACACTTTTTTATGTTGTAATGTTTTTAAACAATAAATTTGTAGTAATCGTAAATATTTTCACTTCATTATCCCTGAAATAATTATAAATCACAAACCAATAAGAAACGTTTCTGTTTAAATTATTTGTAAGTGATTTTCAAGTAGGTACTACAAATTTATTCAAGAAAAAAGAGCTCAATAAATGGTCTTACTTCAGTAAAAAGTGAGAAATCTTGGAAGTAGATTTAATGAAAAATTGCATATAAAAGTCTTCAGGTCTAAATACAGGGCGTTTCAAAAATATCGTATAATAAAAGTTCACGAACATTTTTCGCGTGACTGTGGGAAATAGTTCGGCGAAGCAGCCGAGTGCGGAAAAACATTTTCCGCAAGTGTTAGGTATAATAGTTTTTCTACGAGCGTGAGGAAAGTCAACAAAACTAATCAAAAGTTGAGATATTTTTATCTGATTATTAGTTCTTATAGTTTATTAAGAAACATATTTTATTCATAAAGTAAACATACAGTAAAATATCATTAACAATAATAGTTACATGTCAAAATCTAATACCTAATTATTTATAATTATAATTTATTGTAAAAGTACAATTATTTGCATTACAAATTTATAGCAAATGCTAGTTGCTTGGTGAATGGCTGTAATTTTGGATCTGTTGCTCTTTGCTGTTCTGGGATAATAATGTCAGTCAAGTGTAGTTCATTTTCGAATTGGTTAGTTACACATGGTAACTAAAGCATTTCACAACCACCATAATTTACCGGCTTATTATTAATTTGATATATCGAGGTGGAAAATTATTTCCACATGCTGCGAGAAAATTAATTTTCCACACTAAAATGTGTGTGGAAAATTCAATTTTCCGCCCGCTCATAGAAAAAAAAACTTTTTGTTCAGGCAATAACAATGCTGTATTTTTCAAGCACGCCTTTGGCTCTGTCAACAAAACATTCCGATAACAACGATGCTTTGGATTTTATCGGATTTTCACAGTGCTGCATTGAAACTGTAGTATAACCTGATCAAATTTTGTTTTCATTTTGGAAAGCGGCAATTTATGTTTGTAATGCATAATTTTTAAAGCTTCACAATTTGTGACACGTATTTTTTCAAATATAACGGAGCCTCCATAATTTCATTACTTGATAAATCAATAAAGTGTGTCCCTTTTTTTTGAAAATAGATCGATGTAGTAATGACTGCTAAATATTGAACTGTGAACGTTTTCCAATCAAGCTTATTTCTGCCCATTCTACCAGAGTATTTGGTCTAAGCCTAAACGTTCCCCGGTTATCTTATTCTGCTTTTGGTCCATGAAATAGAATATATTGGATTTTCGGAAGATGTACTAAGTGTCTCGTGAATTTTTTCATAGTATATTGATTTTTGGGATTATTTGTTAAAGTAGAAGTCTCCGTTTCGCCTTATGTCTCCTATAATCACAATTTCAATCGCTGCTCCATATTTTGAAAATTTTTTTTTCACACTGAAGTAAGGTATATACTACTCGTACTTACCCCTCCTATTATATAATTATATAAAGGTTAACTGCGGTCATAACCTGTGCCTAAATTTCACACTCTTGCTCTGTCATCAAACATCTACTAATAATTCTCTCTATGGATTGAAATGTTTCTATCCCATACCGCTGCTCAAACGATACCAAGAACTCCTAGAATCTTAATCGGATATATCGGAATAGTTAAGCAAAATTTACAAACGAAATGATGCGTCTTAATAATCTTTTCTGCCAATTTTATTTCTTCGGTAATTTTTTGAAATCTATTTAGCTGTGGGAGACTATAACTTTATTAACTTGAACTTTAACTTTCGTCTCAAATACCATGAAACATTAGGTAACTTGATAAAATTTTTATCCGGTACAAACTCAGTTTTCAATAAAAGTTTCTTTTATTCAGGGTTTTTTCATGTTCGGGTCAGTATTCACTACTGAATTCAATTTGAAACTTTGTGAATAAGTGGGTCAACTTAAGTTGCAGGCTTATTTCGAGATAAAAGTCATTTAAAGTGAGGCCCAGCTTCTGTTAGCATTCGAATATTGCTATTGCTCGACTTGGCCGCAACGGAATTTTATTTTTTTTTCCTGTACTTTTCTTGATTCTTTCTCATACATAGTGGATGTTTCCAAAGTTTTATATTAAACTTTATGTATACTTTTTTCTTATTCTTGTGCATCTTCTGGAGATATAAGTTGGGAGTTTTTATTGAAAAAAGCAATGGGCTCCGAGTTCATCTCATTGTAAAGTTATGGCATCTCAATCGAGCAGTTAAATCACAAAATTGGACTCTCTATATCATAATAATATACGAGCATGGTTGTAATGTTTTTGTACATTTATACAATACAATCAATATTTCCGAAATCATATCAGGAAACTGATTTATATTAAAAGAATAAATTGCACGAAATAGTATATTATTCTACTACATGCACAAGATGATACGCATCTCACGCGAGTAAGGTATATCAATACTTGACCAGTAGAGAATACGTATATCGCGCGAGTTGTACTCTATATTTGCTCTAAGAGAATTCATTATAAACAAAATTGAAGCATACAGACTAGTTATATTTTCATTCATTCCAATACTTCACAGTATTTTCCTGTATTTGTTTTATTAGCAGAATTGTTAATTTTTGTTGCCATTTCCCTGCCTCTTATTCTACAAGGTTTGGGAATTGTATATATGTATGTATTTTGGGGTGACATTCACTAAGACCTAGAAGGTCTATTGTGCTCTCCTACTTCTCAGTTTCTGGTGAGAGTTTCAGAAACTAATACGTAGCTCCTTTAGTTCTATTTCCCGGAGGAATTTTGAAAATATCTGCAGGTTGTTCCTCTTCTATCCAGTAATCTCCCAGGTGCTGTTCCCTGGGATTCTAAAATGCTGTGCAGTTGAAAAGTTTGTGGATATAGGTTTCTTCTTACATGCCACAAAATCCACATTCTTCTTCCTCCACTATCTCAAGCTTTTTCAGACGAGAATGTCCTGTTAGGATACCTGTTAAAACTCTTAGCATAGTTTTACTTCAACTTATGCAAATCTCCAAATCCTGAAAATGTATCTCTAAGCTGAAGAGGATACGAACATTTTCACCAGGTTCGGAATCAGATTGCCCTGCCACACTTCAGTGGGGCGGCACAGATTCCGTCCTTTCCTAGTAACTCATCTGTTGGCTCATGTTCATTTTTCCCGACTCACAAGGCTAAGTTTGTGGTAGTGAGCAATTGGATACTCTGTTCGATTTTCGCAATTATTGTGCTATCCCTTTTTATCAGGGAATCTATGCTACGTTATGACTCCTTGTTGAGAGTAAATTGGAGCCCTGAGCTTGTGAAACATCAATGATTTCCTCACTGTAACTTATGTTCATCTTACGACTTCCTTGAACTCAAAGTGAGGTTTGTATATATCCAGGTCCTTTTCGCTTTTTGTCTTTTTCACTTCACTAAAGGATTCGGAGGAACTATTTTCTGGCTGTAAACTTTCACTCACATTTCTTTGAGAGTAAATTTTGTTTTCATTCCAAGAATAGTTTTCTATTCTTTCCGTTGTTTCATACTATAATCGCATGCATGATGAAGTTTGACTGTATTTATAGATACATCCATGGATGTATGTATATATGTGTGATTTTTGGGGTGACATTCACTGAGACCTAAGAGATCTATTGTGCCCTCTTACTTCTATATACTCAGTTTCTGAGGAGAGTCTCAGAAACTAGTAGTTACTTTAGTCCTATTTCCCGGAGGAATTTTAGGATGTCTGCAGGCTTCAACTTAGGCGAATGTTCCTCTTCTATCCAGTAATCTCCCAGGTGCTGTGCTCTAGGATTCTGGAGTGCTGTGCAGTTGGAAAGTATGTGGATGGAGGTTTCTTCTTCCATTCCACAATATCTGCATTCTTCTTCCTCCACTATTTTGAGCTTTTTCAGGTGCCCATTCAGGTGACAATGTCCCGTTAGGATCCCTGTCAAGCTTTCAGAGTGTTTGGTTCCTGGCCCGAACACTCCTATCCCAGTTCCTTCTATTGCTTTCGAGCCGTCTGTGTACCATTGAATGGCATTCTTTCTAAGTCTGGTAATGGTATTTGGATCCCATTCCTTCTTGTTGCTCATTTCCGTAACGAATTTCTTTGAAAAGTTATATTTTTTCATCATACCGTCTTGTGGCATGTCCCAGATTGTCTGATTTCTAAGAAGTGAGGAGGTGTTTTTTTTTAATGATTCCCTCTCTACTTAATCTGTATCTTGTTCTTTCTGCAACACTTTCCACCACCATATGTAGAGGGGTGAGGTTGAGAATCACTTCCATGGCTGCCGTTGGGCATGTTCTCACTGCTCCTGTAATGCATATACAGGCTAGTCTTTGAATTTTGGAGGGATTTTCTCTCGTCGTCAATAGGCTAGTTCTACTACTCCACGCAATGGCTCCATAAGTGATGCTTGGTCTCACTATGGCAGTGTACATCCAGCTTAGGATTTTTGGGTTACAGCCCCAGTTTGCTCCTGCCAGATTTCTGCACACCATTATAGCCATTTTTGCCTTGTATGTAATCTCCTTTTCGTGTTTGTTCCACAGGAGTTTTCTGTCTAAAGTTAAACCTAGATACTTGACTTCTTGTCTCCATTCAATCTCGTTCCCATCAAGTTTTATGGTTTTGAGGTTAAGTTTTCTTTTCTTAGTGAAGGCTATCAGGATGGATTTAGTGGGGTTGATGCTAAGTCCCACTTGCCTACACCAGCTATTTGTATAGTTCAGATTCTTTTGTACAATATCGCAAAGGGTGTTTTCGAATTTTCCCCTGGCTGTTATGACAATATCGTCGGCATATCCTTGGCAGAAAACCTACATCCATGGATACATATATATCTAGTCTCCATGGATTTATCTATCGTCGTATCTAGCACACTCATATATTCTAGTTATTTACAAATATTAAATTATTTTGAAAAATGACTAGAGAACTCAAAAATATTCACTGGGTTCACTTCCAAGTTCTTTTACATCCTTTTCTGTCTGGTAGTGCGTCGTAAATTTTCAAAACGAGAGATCATAAAACTCAACTAGACGATTACACTCTCAACACGTTAAGAAAATAAATTCACTTGTTACTTAACATGATTAATGTGTTCTCCACAAACAAAATACGTAACGAAGTTCACATTACCTACATTATTTGTCGCCAAAATGGACAGAAGCTAGAAAGTTGAAATTGAATTACTGACATGGAAACCTACTTATTGTTGCGAAAAAGGAAAATGATGAATTTATTCTGTTAGCAGCAGCTCACCCACACTTTACATGGATGATACTACAAGTTACTATTCAATTATTTCCAGTTTACAAAAAATAGAATTTGTAGGTGAATACACTGAATGTGAATACACTGAATACTGCTGAATGGGCACTTTAATCTTAAAGGACACTCAAAGCTGACAGTGTTAACAGACAAATAATATACCTATATCATTTTTGGAACGAAGTTCCTTATTGCGCGTTGTGAAAGGAGGCTAGACGGATAAAATTCTTACGAAAAGCTGGGACGCGACACTTTTTGATATAGGAAGCAATTTAAGCTGTGCGGCGTCGCATGTTTCTCTGTCTGTATCTTTCTCTCTTATAGAAAGCAAGCCAGATATTTTCATTTCTATTTCGCATTGAACAGTGTGGTGTCGCGACGATTATTTTTGTTGAGTGTATACAGGTTTTTTGTAAAGAGATTATATACAGATACTAATAATAAATGCTTTTTTGTATTTTTAGCAAGTACGCACTATAACCTCTCTTTATTATTGTGCTAACCAAGTCATACGCATTATAATCTCCACATTTTGTGTGTTTAGCAAGTGTACGCGTCATAATTTTAATAAATTCAAAAACAAATTATATTTTAATATTACAATTTCAGAACGTATGTATTTAGCAAGCCGTGTCTTGTCTTCTTAAATAACAATTGTGAAGATCAGCAGATAGCTTTGTTTCCTAGAGGCGTGTTCTCACTAGTCGATTTTAGTTGAACAATTTTCATTGGTTTTCATGTTTCAACGAGTGTGGAACCGATAGTTGAAAGCAGAATGGCGACTAACGAGGTTGTCCGTGCGGGTGTTGGGTTTATTTGTGAATCAATTAGTACAGAATTGAGAAATTATCAGAATGTAGGAAGAAGCAAGCCAAACGTAATATTTGGGTTTGAAAATGGATTTTAAGAAGGAAAAAATTTGAAGAACTTTTTTTAAGGTACACCTGAAATTTTTTTAAAAAGATACAATCTTGCGTAAAGCTGTAACTAATAGGTACTAGTCCAAACATTGAGATTAATCAATGAACAAAAGGACAATTCAATACATCTTTTAAATTGCTATTTTCCAACACAAATTTATAAACATTTCATTTGTCAATTTCAATTTTGACATTCGTTTGGTAAAATAATCAAAGTTTACGGCGTCTATTCTGTAATTTTTCGTTCAGCAAAGGTTGTGTATTCGACGAGGAATTAATGCACAATTATTTAATTACTAAGCACGGTTTTATTTTAAGAACTTCAATTCAAAAGATGTGACATAACATGACATCAGTGACATCACTATATATATATATATATATATATATATATATATATATATATATATATCTATATTATAATAATTATTCTAAGGGTAAATTCAAAATACATCACATTTTATTCCCCTCTTTTCAAAAAAGATAACAAATAATAAAAAAGCTAAAAATCTAATTTACTAGGTATTCTGACAACACGATCTGATCTGGTAACATTTCTAAACGTTTACGGAGTTCCTTGTCCTTCAAATATGTTTTTGTCTTTAAGACTTGTTGAATCAGGCGAACCTGATAACAGGACTTCGTACTTTTTCAACATAAGGACTCATGTTACTTTTCAGCACAGGAGTACTAGGTACCACATTATTTGTCACAGGAGTGTTACTGGACATAGTATTATTTGAAAAATCAGGGTTATTCGACACAATTGGATTATAATGAATATCAGTGTAATTGGAAATTTTATTCTCAATGAACATAGGATTTGATTTACTTTGCCTAATGTCATTAATGTGATATAACTTAATATGTTCACCGCATTTCACTAAATAAGTGCTATAACTCATACACCTAACATCAACTTTACCTTTTTGCCAAATATTTGTATTTGTTCTTTATAAAAACTTCATCGTTTTCTGAAAACAGCTTGATTTTCTGCAAAATGTCAGGTTGAAGGGATTTTTGTTTCTTCGACCACGGTTTTAGCAGATCGAATCTAGTACGAGGACGAATTTTGAAAACTGTTTCTACTGGTGAACATCCTGTGGAAGTATTTGGTGTGTTTCTATAAACAAATAAAAAGTTCACTAATCTATTTAAGAAGGTGACTTTACTTACATTATCTCTCTCTTCAAATAAAGCTTTTTTTTTAACCTTTTTCAATTGTTTGGACTCCCCTTTTCGCTAAACCATTGCTTTCTGGGTGTTTTGGTGGAATACGAATGAATTTTATTCCGTTAGCATGACAAAAAGAAGTAAATTCATAAGAATCACCGAATGGTGAACATTATCCGAAACTAGTTCTACTGGTAATCCAAATACCGAAAAAATTTGTTCCAATTTTAAAATTGTTTCTCTCACGTTTGTGCCATCCTTCATAAGTTTAACTTCGCACCACCCAGACTTATCATCTACAAGAATTAAAAATGTAAAACTATATTTTTTAAAGAAATCAACATTTACTCTGTAAACATTATTAGGAGCAGTCGGCCAAGAAAGTAAAACTCCGCTGTTTGAAAAATTTTGAGTTTGTTGGCATACCTCACAAGAATTGACATACTGCTCAACATCTTCGTTAATACCAGGTCACCAACAATATGATCTAATAAGCATTATAGTTCTTACTATTCCTTTATGCTGTTCATGGAACAGACTTGAAATATCTTTTTGCAGTTGTTTTGGAACTACAACTTTATCACCAACTAAGACAACTATTATCAACAAAAAATTCTAATTTTCTTTTGAAGTAAGGTTTCAAATTGTCATCTTCTACCGAATTTGGCTAACCGGTTAGAGTAAGATCGAGTACTTTGGACAAAATTATATCTTTTTTTGTTGCTACAGCTATATTTTCGTAAGTAGGTAATAGGTACTTCATAAGATAGGCTAAATGAAAATATTGCATCAGAGATTTCAGTTTGACTTTTCATTGACAATCTTGAGAGCCCATCAGCATTCGTAATTTGGCTAACTTCCTTGTAAATAATATCATATTTATAAGCTGATAATGTTATGGCCCAACGAGTGATTCTAGCTGCGGCAGTAACTGGAATGTTTCTATTTTTACCGAAAATGAACTGAACTCTGTTTTTGCACATTGGAGATTTTGCAGTGTGCCCTGACATATTACAGGCAAAGCACTTCCAATTTATTGCTGGACATTTGTTGTTATCCAAATGTATTCAACAACATCTTCTACACTTCTGCTTTCGACTATACGATTGACTTGAGCTACCACTAGGATGACTATGACCACTGGACGACTTATTTTGACTGACTTGGCCTAACTTGACTCGGTTTTGACTCGACTGTGACTTTTAATTCTGACTTGACTTATGCTTGTGATAAACATTATTCAGATTATGACTAGACTCTGACACCATAGCTTTAACCTGCCCGTCGGCTAACTCC
>CAJUYI010003043.1:0-25959 GCA_910591695.1 Galerucella pusilla | reverse complement strand
AAAAACATTTTGATGAATTAGCTGCTGATCACCGATTTCCAAACCGATAAAAAATATTTATAATTAAGATTGTCAATAATGTACTAGACACAGTAATATCTCAATTAGAAACACGTTTTATTGGTATGAGTGCAGTCTGACATAAATTCGATTTTCTAACACCAACATTTTTATTACATGTTGATGAAGCAACTTGTTGGGATTTGAACCTAAAGGCCTGGGTCCAATTCCCAACAGTGTTGCCTCAAGGGAATATCATAATATAATAAAACCAGATCTATTACTCGTGGCTCCACCTGTGAGACCGTGGCGGTAGCGCCCACGTACTAACCTCCTGTCAGGGAGGAATCGGTACTCGTTGCTGACGTACTAATTATATTTTAATATTCGAAACTTGCTTTTTTAAAAACAAATTATATTAAATATATTTATACAATGAAACTTATATTCTAAGTGTAAAAAGAAAAGATATTTGTTACTACTATGATTTATGCCAGAATGAATATTAATTGTTCTCTTATCCTATTTATAAACTTTGATTATCCTCGAGACTTGCTGAATCTGCACTATCCGTGTTCTAGTTTGACCGCTGTGAATGAATAGTACCATTGTCTTATTAAAATGTAACTTGTCCATCCCGTGAGGAAGTTTTATAAGGGACAAATAAAACTGATGAATTTTGATTGCTTGTTGATGGAACTTCTTGTTCTTCTTTCTTGTTTTGATTTTTGCTTCTCTTGAAGTATCTGCGGTATTTATAAATTATTATACATATACAAATTATTATAATGATAAATACAGGGGGAGTCCAAGAGTAAGTGATGTAAGAAGAGCTGTCTTCATAGGAAAAGGGTTGTAGAAGCTGTTGTTCTTGATGAATACGTTGTAGTTCGTCTAGATGAATTTTTTCCAACTTGATAGTTTTGGTTTTTGTAGAGGGGTAATGAGCAATTGTTTGAATCTTCGGAAGAGTAAGTGGTTTTTCTACTGTTATTTCTTTGGAATTGAAGTAGTTTTCATCGGGAGTGCTGAATTCACATCCTAGCGGTACTTCGATTAGATAAACTCCTTGTAGAACTTGAATGTTGCTTGTTGAGCACTGAGTTGAAATTTTCGTTGATGACGGAAATATGCCAATGTAATGAGAGGTTGTCATTGCTTCTATTAATACATTATGGATTGAAACTGGAACATAGAGGCAAAGGGCTTCTTCTTCTGAGACTTGAAGGATTTGGCTAATACAGTCTGGATATTTGCTATGAAGTTGTAGAGAAACTTTTTGACACAGATAAGTAATGTCTAACTTCTTGCAAGCTTTATTAGAATATTGGAAAAGTTCCTTACTTATTGTCAGATAAGGTAGAGGGGGTATAATAGTAGTTAGGTTTTTTGTAGGTATGGAATATAGGTGGTAATGATTAAAGGATTCAGGATGAAGAATTGGGAAATGCAGGACAAATACAACCATAAAATTTGAAAAATAAGCGTCAATTGAGATGACTTCATAATATTTCAGTAAATGTTCATTATCAACGTATAATATTTGTTTAGGGTTATAATGTTGAAGTATTTTCTCAACAATTGTTTTTATTTCATCTACCTTAATAATACTATTGTGTAAGGTACTGATTCGAGCAAAAGTGATAGCGTTTTCTAAATCAGTTAACAGTTGAATAATTAATTGCAAAGAAAGATTTAGTTGATTCAAGGTATTTTGAATGTAGATAAACTTATCAAATTCAAATACTAATTTGTCCAGGACCGTACTTAATTTTTCTACTTCTTTAGCTATTGATTTTTGATTATTGGTTAATGAAGTTATAGTTTTATTATAATTATCAATTAAACGTAAGGTTGAAGAAATTTGTTTATTTTTTTTTGAAATGATATTTTTCTGATTATTTTGGAGAGACTCTATGGCTTTATCATACCTTTCAGCGTCTGCTTGATCTAGGTTTCCAGAAATTACTTTTATTATGCTTCCGAGACCGTTAATCAAACCTCGTTTGATTCTATGTGAAGGATAAAGGGTTTGAAATTTTCGTTGTGCTAATTGTAATTGATAATTAATTCCATTATCTAAATTTTCTAGGCTATTCCAATGCAAAGTAGTATTTTGTGACTTAAAAATAGTATTAATTTTCTAGGCTATTCCAATGCAAAGTAGTATTTTGTGACTTAAAAATAATATTAGTTATATTTTTATAGTAATATTCTAAATTATCTAAATTTTCTAGGCTATTCCAATGCAAAGTAGTATTTTGTGACTTAAAAATAGTATTAGTTATATTTTTATAGTAATATTCTAAATTATCTAATTCTAATGCTATAGGGGTTGAGTTATAATAATGAATAAAGTCATGTTGACTAATTTGGACCTTTGCTGGGCCCAGGTTCAGGGGTAGTATACCGGGGTTGTCCGCCAGGTTCTGGATTTCTATTTTCTGACATGTTGTCGTTGATAACCTGTAAGGAATTTTGTCTGTTAGAATTCGTTTTCTTTTTATGTTTGACATTCTTTTTATGTACTGTTGTAATTGTCACTTTATTGTTAGATTTGACTGTTTTTGGTGCAAATCGGGGAAGTAATTTGTTTCTTTTCTCAGTAGTTTTGGTAAATATTTTAGTACTGGGTTCGTAATTAATTGGGGGATCTCTCTTTTCGTTTCTGACTTGAATTACCTTTTCTTTTCTTTGAGTAATTTTGTGATTGAGTTGGTCATACAATAATTTAGTTTTTTCACGGTGTTGTTCCGTATAATTATTTATTAAGGTTCTATTAATGTCTATGTCAAAAGGATCTTGAGTGTCTAAATGTCCGTTTAGAATTTCGATAGGTTTTTGTTTAGTTGTACTATGAATTGAACTATTGTAAGCTAAAATAGCATAAGGCATATGTTCTCGAATATCAAAGGAATTTTTATATTTTTGTCTTAAGGTTCTTATATGTTCAATTAGTGTAGAATGGAATCGTTCAATCATACCATTTGAACTGGGGTTATCTGGGGTTGCATAATGAATAAGTATTTTATGTGTATCTACAAATTCTTTTAAAAGTCCATTGTTAAATTCTGTACCACTATCAGATACTATCATATGTGGTATAACGTGGTGATTTATGAATAAAAGAAGTGTCTTAACTACATTTACTGCTGTAGCTCCGTCTATGGGGTATGCTTGTCCATATTTGGAAAAAGCGTCAATTTAAGTTAGAAATTTTTGTCCGTTCGCTTGAATTGTGTCAATATGTAGAATTTCAAGAGGTTTTGTTGGTGTTGGCGTTAACATAAATTTGGGTTTAGCGGTGTGTCTGTCATATTTATTAATTTGGCAATTTTCACATAAGTCTATATATTCTTCAATATCGTTTTTTAGATTTGGCCAAAAATATCTTTTCCGAATTTGTTGTTCTGTTTCATTAATACCTCGATGATTTGTTTTTCCTTCGTGGTAATTTTTTAAAATTTCACTTCTGTCATTATTGTCTGTAACGTCTGTAAGAATGGTGGAACATTTGACAAGATTATAAGCTTTATTTTTGGAAGTGCGTTGCAATAGGGCACAAGTGGATTCGTAATATATATCGGGTGAAAATTGTATAGCATATTTTAATTTGGGGTCTATAAATTCTTTGAAAAATGTTATAGTATTGTTTTCTACATCGTCTTATCCTAATTGAGCGTGAATTCTCTTTCTACCAGGAAAAATTTCTTTAGTTACAGGTTTACTTGGTTGATAATAAACAAAATCTAATATTATTTGATTTTTATAATAGTTCAAGGGTTTTGTGGATATGGGAATTTCTAGAATACGATTTTCTTGGCTGCTATGGATTGTTTCGTCATCGGAGATTTCTCGTTGATCATTTGGTTGCTGATTCTCTTCTTGGTTGATTTCTTGGTTTTGTTCTTGATTGATTTCTTCGTTAGTTTCTTGATTCATTTCTTGAGTTGGTTGAATTGGGTTTGCTAATTCTAGTAGATCTTCAAGAGATACAGGTATTTCTGGTACATTAATATCATCGAAATCTGATAATCTTTCTTCGGGTGGATTATTATAGAGTAAATTGGGGGAATATGCCGCGCTGGGTAATACGCCGCAGTTTGATATTTCCGTTCCAAGTCAACATTTGGCAACAATGGTCGTTCATCCATATTTGTGTCAGACAGAAAACAAGCGTGAATCATTCGCAAATCGAAACCATTAGTTTTTTAGTGAGTGACGTTGATATAAAGGTAAGCACCGTGTAAAATAGTTTCTAATGTTAAGTTATATACAGTGGTGAAGGAAGTCTTAAGCAGATTTCGTCAATTTTAATAGAAGTGTGTCAAAGAATGATTCATAACCTTACTCTTTTTTGGCGGAACACTCTGTTAAACGTATGATAAATATGTGTTTTGATTTTATTTGTCATAAGATGCAATATGGGGTATTATGCGTCACATTTTTTCAACTGCGGCGTATTACCCCGAGCGTATTACTCTTACCCTTACCTGCTTTTTTTTGGTTTCAGATGCCTCGTACTTTTGTTCGGAAAAACGTTAGAGCTTTATGGTCAGAAGAAGATCTTGGCAATGCCATTGAAGATCTTAGACATGGTAGAGGATCTGTTCGCCAAATTAGCTGTACTTATAACGTTCCTGCCCGTACTTTGATGAGAAGAATGCGGTCTGGAAACCTCCGCAAAGAAAAATTGGGCCGCAAAAGTTGTCTAACTTCAGATCATGAAGCAAGTTTGGTAAAATACATCCAAACTATGGAAAAGCATGGATTTGCACTTACATCAGTTGATGTGAAAAAGATTGCATTTTCTTTTGCGGTTCAAAATAATATTTCAAATACCTTTAATGTCGAGAAAAAGCAAGCTGGGTATGACTGGTTTGTATCGTTTATGAAAAGACATCCTGAATTGTCAATTCGCCAAGCTCAAGGAATGTCTATAGCGCGAGCGCAAGGCATGTCTAAGAATGAATGCGAACGATATTTTGATCTGTTGCAGAAAACATTAACAGATAATGACTTAATGAACACCCCGAGAAAAATATTTAATATCGATGAATCAGGGCTACAACTTAACAATAACCCAGGAAAAGTTATTGCCACTAAAGGCACCAAAACCGTAAACTGCGTTACAAGTGGTGAGAAAGGTGAGACGGTGTCAGTTATAGCCTGTGTTAATGCAGAAGGTCATTTTCTTCCTCCCGTTTGTATCTTTAAAGGCAAGAAGAAAAAACAAGAGTTCGAAGATGGTTTGCCTCCTGGGGGTAAAGTTATAATGAATGAAAAATCGGCATATGTAACAACAGATATTTTTAAAATATGGCTTCGAGAGCACTTTATTGCCAGAAAAGAGCCAGGTAAAGTATTGCTCATTTTAGATGGCCATTCTTCGCACTGTTCGGATGTAGAATTATTAGATTTAGCCGCAAGCAACGATGTCATCATGTTGTGTCTACCAAGCCATACGACACACTGGCTTCAGCCACTAGACAGATCGTTTTTCAAACCTTTAAAAACCTATTGGTCACAAGCCTGTAATAACTGGATACATAATCATCCTGGTCGGAAATTGAATAGGCTACAGTTTCCAGCACTCTTAAACAATGCATGGTGTAAAGCAGCTACGGTTCAAAACGGGGTTTCGGGTTTCAGAACCTGCGGAATCCATCCATTTAATGCAACCATAATTCCCGATCATGCTTTCATCCAGCATACTCCCGCGACAATTCCTAGGAACAATAATTTAGAACAAAATGCTGATGGTGTTATTCCTGATGATGCCGACAACAATGTTGAAGATAATCCTAATGATGAGGTCAATAATATTCATAACAACGAAGTATCATTTGAAGCGATCGTACCTATTCCAGCTATACCTGGTCCAAGTGGGTGTCAGAAGAGAAAGCAGCATGCTCAGTTACTTACATGCCCAGAAACAATTGCAGAGAAATGAAAGAAAAGAGAAATTAAAGACAAAAAGGAAGCAGCAAAGCTAAAACGTAAAAAAAATAAGATGGAAAAAGATGAGGCCGATAAAGAGAACAAAGGAAAAAAGAAGACATTCACTCAAAAGAAAAGACGTGATGCTAATCCTGATACTAGTTCATCAGAAAGCGAATTAGAAGTGCCTACAATGGAGAGCGGTGAATCAGAATTGGAATACGATGAATCAGAATATTGTGCACAATGCTGTGGATACTATTTTGATAAAAAAGGACCAAAATGTGATTGGTTGCAATGTGTGCAATGTAATCATTGGGTTCACGAGATATGTACTCCATCAAACATATATTGTGCAGATTGTGTTCCAGATCAGACATAAGATTAGACATAAGATTCAGTAATATATAATATGTAATGTTGTAAAAATAAAGTTTTTTTTTCAGTTTCATGAAATATTTTATTTCTTACGAGAATAGCATGTTGCCATATTACTCATCGTATGATGCCATATTACCCATGGTATGGGGTAAAATGGCAATAGAGTATCACTATGCATTTTTACTTCTAATCTTTCGCTGTGTGTGAATATGGCATCGAGCGACTCTGAACACATACATATATTGTGTAAGCTCTAACGTGCAGCCATCGTGTTTCAGCTAGGCGCGTTGGTTCTTAGAATGTGGGCATTTGAATTTTATGTTGCCATATTACCCCAATTTACTCTATAGAGATGCGTTTTCATCGTCTGTCAAGTCCATGAATGTGCATTTTGAGTTACAGAGCTATTTTTCTTTTTGATTTTGTTGTTTATTTGTTTCAGGTTGAGCCTTGTTGTCAGGAGGAATAAACTTGTTCTGTGTTTTATTTTACCCTTTTTTAACTGTATATCTTTGTATAACATTGTTTCTCGTTTGTTCTTGTTTTTTACAAGGAAATAGCTCTGTGCAGTGTAGTTGTTTTATTACTCGAATGACCTTATAATCTGTAAATTACCAAAAATAATAATTTGTTGTACCAATAAATGCACATTTCCTCATATAGCTTGATCAAATTAGTTGATATATTTTAAGAACAGTTTCTCTTTTGTGGAAGAATTTCTCAGATTTAATGAACATGACAGACTCAGTTAAAACTTGAACCACTAGTAAGGCCCAGATTACACGGATTGTGAACTGGTATACAAACAATAAAGATAATATTGTAGATAAAGCTAAGTTAGAATTTAAAATAAACTCATCAACTACTCATTCCAAAAAATATAGTGAAGTTCAGGATGAGTTCAGATACAGAGGAACGATATGTTGTAGAGGACAATTACTTTGCTGTGCTTTCCCAACTTCAACATCATTTATCTAGCCTCAATAAATTAGGGAACACCCAATTAGTAACACAAAACAAAATACAACTGCCCAACATAAATATTAAAATATTTACAGGAATTTCTACTGAATATCAGTCATTTATTGATCTATTCACAGCTCTCATTATAAATAATACTAATTTACAGTCTAATACTGAGAAATTCTTCTACCTCAAAGTTCATCTTAGATGTGAGCCTCTCACATTGATTAATAATATTGCTGTTACTGAGCAAAATTTCTCTATTGCACTAGATGTGTTACACAAACGTTATAGTAATAGTAAACAGTTGGTCAACTCTTATTTTAAACAAATTTTGGATATAGGTGCCATTCAAAAATGTAATGCTGACATACTGAGACAGTTCACCGCTAATAGTAAAGCAGCTTTGGACTCACTATTGACTTTAAATTTTTCCAAAGAACAATTGTTTGATCATTTGATTGCATACATTTTGGAAAGTAAACTGGATTTCGCCACTAAAAAAAGCTTTCGAAGAGCAAATTAAGTCAAATAATTTGGTAGATACTAACACATTTTTTGAATTTTTGAATAGTAGGTGTACAATTTTAGAAAATCTTTCTAGTTCTGGTTTAGTGGAGAATATGGTACATTCAAAAAATAATTTCAATTCAAATAAAACAAGGGTGACATTACTCTCTAATTCAAATAATGCAGCAGTTAATGAATCTAATAAAATGAATGAATCTTCCTCCAACAGTAATAATCAACATTCTCAAGGTTCAACACATATGGCTATGCAATGTGCTTATTGCAATGATACCAATCACCGCATTTATTCATGTCAAATATTTATTCATATGTCTGTCTCAGACAGATTGAATTTTGTCAAACTCAACAAACTTGGTTACAATTGTTTGGGTACAAAGCATTCTTTAAATGGGTGTGGGTCATCCAGAGTTTGTGATATTTGTAATGGAAAACATCACTCACTATTGCACTTGTCTACCCCACGCAATGTAGCAGTAAACTCATTATCCTCTCCAACGCATAGAATGACTTCAACCCCTTCGCACTCTCAACGTGGTGTCTCTCCAAGGTCACAATCTCTCTCAACGAAGTGATGCTCTAAGGTCACACTCTCATTTGGATTCTGCTACTCCAGTCAGTTCTCGTGGAGGTGGTTCTCTAAGGTCACAACCACAAAATAGATTCTCTAGCTCCTCTCGTGCTCAAGGTTCGATGGCAAACACCACCTCTCAGCCACTCAGGTTTGCACTTCTCAAGTGCTATTGGCAACTGCAAAATTGTTAATTTTCCCCACTCATGGCCCCCCTATGGTAGTCAAAGGTCTTCTGGACAACGGAAGACAATTCTCTTTTGTTACTCGTAAGACATCGGAGGATTTAAAGTGTAAATTTGTTTCTCGTTCACTTCAAATTTCAGGGATTTTTAATGGTCAAACCAACATACATAAAATGAGATAGAGTTTCACTCCATCCATGACCCTTAAGCGAAATTTACAATTTCTTGCGCCGTGGTTGATCAGATTACTCAAAACTTACCTCAAATCTCTATTAACAAAAACCTATTGAATATCCCCCACCACATTAGTCAAGAACTGGCCGACAATACTTTTGACACTCCGTCAGAAATTGGGATCCTTCTAGGAGCCGACATCTATCACCTTCTATTGAAGTCTGACATAAAACATTTAGGAAATGGGCTTCCTACATTGATTCATACTCATCTAGGGTGGATAATTTCAGGTACCTCGCCTCATCATTACATGTCTCTCCATTCTGATGTTAATTTACCATTTCACTCCTTTCATATCGCTATGAACCCAGAGGCAACTGAAACTAAGCTAGATGCAATCTTAGAAAAATTCTTTAAACAAGAAGAGGTCTCGTCTCCCCCTCTGGTCACAGATGAAGATCTAAGAGCCGAACAAATATTCGTTTCTTCCACTGAAATACTTCCTGATGGAAGGTTCCAACTCCATTTACCATTAATTTCTCCTCAAGCTCACTGTCAGCTAGGTGACTCTTTAATTTCTGCAAGAAATAGATTCTCGTCCCTTGAAAGAAATTTGAAAAGAATCCTGAGTTGAAAACTGAATATAAACATATTTTAGAAGAGTACATTGGATTGGGACATGCTAAGGTAATACCCCTGTCTCTTCTCTCCCCTCTATCAGAACGTAAATACTTTGTTCCTCATCTCAGTGTCGTAAAAACCCACAGTGCTAGTACAAAGGTCCGGATTGTATATGATTTCTCCTCGAAAACCTCGAGTTCTCTTGCTCTAAATGATATAACTTCGACATGGTCTAGAGTCCAACCCGAGTTGCTCGATATTTTAACCCGATTTCGGATTTATCCTTATGCCCTGACTGCTGACATTAAAAAGATGTATAGGCAGGTGTGCATGCATCCGCAATTTCATTTTTTGCAAAATATCGTTTGGAGGGATTCTCCTCATGATCCGTTCACTTGTTTGGAGCTTACCACCGTTTCCTTTGGCCAATGTAGTGCACCTTATTTAGCGTGCAGAGTTTCAAAAGAAATAGCCCTACAGAACTCTCATTTACCCCATGTAAGAAATGCTCTCTTGAATCAGACATATGTCGATGATATATTGACAGGTGCTCACTCAATAGCAGAATTGGAGCAATTGTATTTTGACTTTAGACAAACTCTTGGGTCCGCTGGATTTAGTTTACACAAATTCCGTACCAATTTCAATACCACCTCTAAAACCTTATTCTCTAATGACTCCTCGTGCAAAGAGCTATTCTCAAAACAGAACCTATGTACAGTTTTAGGTATCACGTGGGATCCTTCTTCCGACACATTTAAAATTCACACTCCAACTTCCTTGGACAATAGTATCCTAACAAAACGAGTGATTTTGTCAATCATTTCCCAATGTTATGACCCCTTGGGTCTGGTGAACCCGATACTGGTGCTAGGCAAACTAATTATGCAAAACCTGTGGCAGTTAGGATTGCAGTGGGACACACCAATTGACAATCCTCAGATTCGGAATGATTGGAATAACTTCCTAGATAGCATTATTTTATTAGAAAGCATCTCCATTCCTAGGTGCATCAGAGTAAATGAAGAGGTTCTACTCTTTGAACTTCATGGCTTCAGTTACTAGCAGTAAGGCGTATGGTAGTTGTGTCTATCTGCGAACTATCTACACTGATAATACTGCTACTTCTCATTTAGTGGCTGCTAAGTCCAAGGTCTCACCATTGAGCAAACCCCTCACTATTCCAAAACGGGAACTCAACGGCATGGTTCTTTTAGCAAAACTATTTCCAAGAATCTCAATAATCTTGAAAAATCATCTTTCAATCTCTGCATATATATTATGGTCAGATTCTCAAGTAGCGTTGTCGCGTATTTCCACTCTATACTCGACTAGTACGCAGCCATAGAAAACTGCTCAAGTATACATTGTTCTGCTTTTTTTAATTCTGTGATTACAATATATACACGAATTTTGCGTACTATTCGAGTATACTTTGTTACATGCACGCGCCAAGTCCTGGTTCCAAACTATACTGAGTCGCTTACACCTGATAAAAATTAATTTTAAAGGTAAACCTAATTGTAGAATTAGTGTAAATTTTAGGATTGGTGTAAACTAATTAGTGTAGGATTTAATTTAATAAATAAGAATAGGTTATCAAACATATTTTTATAAAATAAAATATTGAGAACAACGAAAATTAACGGGCATTATTAATATTTTTTGAAACATTAAATGCAAGATCATGCCTCCTTTTTCTACTTTTTTTTGCTGTGGTTGCTTCTGCTGACGGTCGACCTGCTTGTATTCTATTCTTCGTTCCCTTGTTATTGGCGGTACGTCTTGATACCGATGTTGGCTGCACACGTATCTTGCGGGATAGTCCTTTTTTAAAATTATTGAATATAAAATTTTGGGCTTGTTGGTCTGTCGTTACATTTTTAAGCGAATTATTGAACATATAAATGGCTTTTAAATTTGTCGAAGATGGATGTTTTTCTAAAATAGTTTTTAATTGGTTGAAATTTTCTTTCATTTCGGTCAGTGCTTCATTGTAAGTAGCAGTAAAAACGGGATCATCAACTTCGCTTATTAAATTACTCGGTGGCTGTTCTGTTGTTGTACAAATGTCGTCAATGGCCAAGTTTACAGATGCCTCGGAATCTTGGATTAGGTAGGCGTTTTCTTCAACGATAATATCGTCGTTCACCATACTTTGGTAAAATTCATCAGGAAGTGGATCATCGGTGGCGAGTTTTGCACAAGTTACCCTATCTGCGCTAGATATTTTTGGAGACGTCTGTAAAATTAATCCATATTTTAATTCAACAGCACACTGATGCTTGCAGAAGGCACCACCTTGACCATCAACGCAGTTGCAACATGCTGTTGAAATATCAACGACGTATGTGCGATTTTTATCTAAACTAGACTATACCAGAAATTCAATATAGTTGATGCGTGAAATCTTGGTCACGTCCTTTGATCGGTTACAAAACTTCAAGTAAGCGGAACTGTTTGTTTGGCGGCTATGCGCAAATTTCATGAGTCGCCTGTATTGATACTTTTCAAAAATTTCAGACAAAAAGTCAATTAAAGCACAAACATTGAACGCTTTGCATCTCTGTAAAATAACATCATTAAAAATACGTATTGAAGCTTCTGTGTAATTGTTTGTATTGTGTCCTCTGCTCATAATGTCTGTCTTGTATGCTGTGCACCACTCCATCTTTCTTTCCCAAATTTTTTTCAGGTGTTGTACCAAATTAGTGCAGGATTTCACGTAGTCGTCTAAAATTAATTCTTCGAATATTTTTTCTGCTTCAGAATCAGTTTTTGCAAACATTAATTTTGAAAATCTTGACATTATACTTTGTCGTTTTGATATATCAATTCGGTGTGTTGCAGATGAGAGCCATCGCCAAAACGCTTGTGCCACGTGAAAGCAGCATAGTAAAAGTCGAGAATTTGGAAATATAGTTTTTAACGCATTTCGTTCTGCGGCGCTGTCGTCGGTCATTATAATAGAGGGATTCATTTTTTTTTTCATTATTTTTCTTCTCAAACGCTTCTTTAATCATTGAAAACACAAGAGTATAATTGGGTTCATCTTGCGACGTGTGGAAAGCGCAAGCCACTGGAAGAGCGCCTATTTTACTTGAGGCAAAGACAAATGTTATGGCTGTATTGTTTTGATCGCAAGACGACGTAGTATCAATAAAGAGCATGTCCTCTATAAATTCTGAGTTATATATTCTTTGCATAATTGGGCTTATCACTACAATAATTTTTGGATTCTTTCTGCATTCCATAATGTAATTTTTTCCTTGCAATTGTGTTAATTTGCGTTCTAGTACTTCATCGATATTTAAGCCGGACTTGTCCCCAAAGTTGAATTTACGCCAATTTTCATAAAGATAATATACATGTCTTTCACTTGGGTTAATCTGAGAATTTGCCAAATAAACGGAACTTTCTTTCCCGTACTTCTCAATTAAGGTCATTTCATGTAAAGCCATTGCTGCTGCTGGACTCATTCCAGAATCAAAATATTTCCGAAAAGTAACGTCGGTTTCTTCAGTACTCCGCAAATAGCTGTACGCCTCTGCTACATTTATCAAATGAGAGTGGGAATAATTAATTTTGAGCAGCACTGTATAGCCCTCTTTTAAATCTGCATCATACCGGCAAGTGTTTCGGTTAACTTTCTTGAACTTAAAGTCTATAGTCGCATTACAACCACGGGATCGTACTCGGCTGGGCCCTGGCCCTGACGTTCGTTGTGACTTCTTATTGAAAGCAGAGTGCTGACATTTAAATATTTTACGAAAAGCAAGTCTTTGTAACTTTGGAAATGTTGAACTTACAATCCAATTCGTGTTTGAGAAAGTAGAAAAATATTCAATGAATGTCTTACAAAATCCAGAATAGTCTTCATTATGTTCTCCCAACTTACACTTAACAATTAATTCAAATTTTTCAGAAGAATGAAATTCAAAAAGTTGCTGTTTGATTTCACCACATTCACTTTGTAAAAACTGTATTAAACTGTCTTTGGTAATCATTTTTTACATTAATATTAGTTTCTATAATGTACCTATTTCACTTATTTGTAATTATCTATTAAATATGCCACAAAAACCGATGAGCACGAAGATGATGCAATGTTTAGAATAGAGAGTAGAAAAATAAAACAAATCGAGACGAAATGGCGATCTGCAATTGTGCGTGTATAGACTGGAATTGGCATCGAGACGGCGCATATTCCGTTCTATAAACGATTAGTCCATCATAAGTAGGTACTGGTGCGGTATATTATGGAACAAGCTATTTACCTAAGTCACTACAAAGTATACAAGAGTTTTTGTGTATTACTGTTGTATATATTGTAGTCACAAAATTAAAAATAGCAAAACAATGTATACTTGAGTAGTTTCCTATGGCTGCGTACTGATCGGGTATAGTATGGAAATACGCAGCGTTGTCATGGATAAATTCTCCTTCTGAGAAATGGACCATCTACGTTAGTGACAGAGTGAAACAGATTCAAGAACTTACCTCTGAAGCTTCTTGGCGGCATATCAAATCAAAATTAAACCCCGCAGATTTGCTTTCTCGTGGCACGCTCCTTACAAATGATTCATCCTTGTGGTTTAATGGCCCCCCTTTCCTAAGTAACACTTCATCAGATACTGTTATATACGATTCGTTCACACAAGTGTCGCAATTGCCAGAGGAGAGAAAGACAGTTCTGATAGCTGTACACCCACCCATTAATATTTGGCTTGATTTTATGTCAAAATTTTCATCATATAATAAGATGCTACGTTCCATGGCTTATGTACTTAGATTTGTGAGTAACATTAGAAGCCCTGCTAAACGAATTGGTCTCCCTTGACCTCAGCTGAAATATTCCAGTCTCGTAAATTTCTCATTATTCAGGTTCAAAGCCTAGCATTCCCCCATGTTATCAGATTGCTTAAAAACAACAAACCCCCTCAAGACAAGCATCTTTTGTCCTTAAATATTTTCCTAGACCAAGATTCCGTTATTAGAGTAGGTGGTCGGCTTTCCCATGCTGATGTACCTATTGAACAACAGCACCCTGTATTATTGCCATCTAAGTCTCAGTTTGTTACATTGTTACTGAGGCACGAACATATACGTCTTGGCCATAGCGGTCCTCAAAATGTGCTTAACAATGTGCGCACTAAATTCTGGCCACTTAACGGACTCCGCGAGGTGAAGCGAATTATTCACAAGTGTGTTCTTTGTACCAGACTTAAAGCAGTTACATCCCAACAAATGATGGCTGATTTACCCCCAGAGCGAGTCACTCCCTCAAGACGATTTTTGCACGTAGGGGTGTTCGGAGGACCATTCCTTATTAAATCGTCTACTCTTAAAAAAGCCCCAGTAACAAAATGTTACATGGCCCTTTTCGTTTGCCTTGGAACTAAGGCAGTTCACCTCGAGCTGGTGTCAGACCTCTCAGCGGAAGCGTTTATTGCATGTTTAAAGCGTTTCGTTAGTCGCAGGGGAGTTCCAAGTACGATTTTTAGTGATAATGCCACCAACTTCTTTGGGGCACACAACCAACTCAGAGAACTCTATGCTCTCCTTAATACTCCTAATTCACCCATTTTTGATCATGTTACTTCAATAGTCATTACCTGTAAATACATGCTGCTATAAAGAGTGCGAAGTTTCATATCACCCGTATGTTACAAGGTTCACATTATGTTTTTGAGCAGTTTGCTACCATACTAGCCCAAATAGAAGCGATCATGAATTCGAGGCCACTTTTCCCATTATCATCAGACCCTCATGACCTTCAGCCATTGACTCCTGGTCATTTCTTGATAGGAGCGCCTTTAGTAGCTCTTCCTGACCGAGACTGTGTTCACATCCCAGAAAACAGGTTGAAATTTTGGTAACAGTGTACCAGAATCCAACAGTGTTTTTGGAAACGATGGTCCAAAGACTATTTGAATCGGCTCCAAAATCGTCCTAAATGGCTTATCCCTCATCCAAATTTGAACGTTGGAGACATGGTCCTCGTCAAAGATGAGGAAACTTCTCCCTTAAAATGGCCATTGACCCGTATTAAAAAGTTGAACCATTGCTCTAACACTCTGGATTACCCTTTTCCTATTGCGCTCCTCTATGTTGGTACTTCTATCTTGTGATCTCTGGCGGGGTAGTATGTTGGGATTTTAACCTAAAGGGCTGGGTCCAATTCCCAACAGTGTTGCCTCTAGGGAATATCATAATATAATAAAACCAGATCCAGTACCCGTGGCTCCACCTGTGAGACCGTGGCGGTAGCGCCCACGTACTAAACCCCTGTTAGGGAGGAATCGGTACTCGTTGCTGACGTACTGAACTAGATGGCAGAAACGCGCTATGCCAAATGCTCGGTATATGCAGAAAATCTCTCCCTCTCTCGTTCATGACTATCAAACATGGTGCCTCGTGGCAATTACTCTCTCCTCTTAAAAACTATAAATCAAGTGTAAAATAATTACTTGCTCTACCCATGAACGGAAAATGAGGAGCTCTAAGTCACCCTAGTTATTAGTGTCTCCGATTAGTAATATTATTATGAAGAAACTGTTAGTGAAAAGTCTCAGTGTGCCGGTAGTAGAAATTGGCGGCAAAAAGGTTAGTGCATGGGTGCTGTGTTAGAAAACGATGTAAAATAGCCCAGTGTTTGCTGGATGGATATTGTTGGTGTAAATAAAGTACGTGACGAACCAAGTAATTTTATTGCTTTCCCGAGCCATCGAAGGTCTCCTTGTTGGCCAACGATAATAATGGTGGATGCCCAAGAATTGGTAGTTTCCCATCACAACTTTATTACAAAAGTGTGACGAATTCCAAAGAAAATATTCAGATATAATAGACCCTAGTTTTTCACTTCAATTTATTAATATTTACCACCTAGTTTTACCTCAACTAACTCAAGCATGGACTGTTCACCAATTATGTAAGGTAATAATGAGCAACATGGAGTGCTAGAATGCGACCTAACGGAAGTATATACAGCAATGTTATTATTCTTTACAATTCCTGTCATTTCTGCATCAGCTGAAAGGTCATTTAGCAAATTAAAAATAATAAAAAATTATTCAAGGAATAATATGGGCCAAACTCGACTCCGACATTGTTACGTGTTTATTTTGCAACTTACCTCAACAAGTATTACACAGGATTAGGGTTCATTAAATTGTTTGAGTATACTATGAAATCAACCAAGAAAAAGCAAATACGTTCATTACCAACAACTTGTACCATAATTTTTGTCAATATTTATTAGATATCTTTTCAAATACTCTGCAGGTCTTGGTTTCCCCATCCAGCTTCACCACCTGAAAATAAAAGAAAAAAAATATATATATAATTCTCAATTGAACAAAAACTTATTCTAATTTTAACATAAATCACCTTATTTTTATACAAACAGTCTTATAAAACTTACAAATTATAAACAGAACCAAAAAGTGTCAGAAATCAATCAGCTGTCAGAAATATCTTCTTTTATTTCCTTCACAACCTTGACCTTAGTAAATACAGTCATTATCAACTCTCTTCAAGGTTAAACACCGGCATCAGGCCAGAGGTCATAGGAAAAAAAGGGTTTTTTTTGTAAAAAAAGCAATTTTGTTCAAGGACGTGCTACGCCTTTGGCGGATTTGAAATCAGAAATCTTTGAGAAAATATTAAATAGAGTTCCAGTCTGAGGTACAGAATCACTTACTAAGTGGATATATTATCTACTTTTGTAGCCCAAAGAATTTCGGTTATAATATCCTTCGTTTGAAGCCACATTAAAGGCCACATGCCAACCTAGGTGAGTTAGCATGCTGATCTGTGATCCAACCTATCTCTTGTATGTGATAAACACTTCAACAAAACTTATTGTTTTAGGCCTTCATAAGAGAGCCCTCATAAGGATCTCCATAAACATATTCTTCAACACAATTGCAATAATATTCCTAAGGAATAGCTTGTATTATAGTTGGAACTTTTGCTAAATACCTAACTAAGTATATACATACCTGATTGATCATCATTTTAGTTTGATAGCTTAGTTCGTTACTTCCTCCTGGTTTTATCGCATGAATCAAGTTGAAATCTGGATATCGTTTTGACTACCAACCCCAAGTGGTGAAGTTTTGGGGAAATTTCCCTGTAGAAAGATCCCAGGGACAGCAGCTAAGTTTCTTTAGACATAATATCTCACTCCCAGATCAAGTTTATGACAGAAGTTAATTCGTACTACAATTAAACACAATAAATTTAGTCTGAAATAATTTTATTAATGTGAGTCTTATGCATATATGCACAAGGTACCTAACTCACTTGGCACTATAGTAACGCAGTGAGTACACCACAGTATCTTCCTGATTTTGGGAATGCAATATATACTTTCGAATGAATCAAGATTATCTAAGTTATTTATAGAGACCGAATTCATCCCTGAGAACAATTACCGTCATTATATAGTATATTGCACTAGTTTCATTTCATAATAATAGAACAAAATCTAAGTTGCACCTTCCTGTCGAAGTTTTAAATTGGTAAACCCTTGCACTAGCTTTATTGCTTGGTAACTATAATTTTTTTCAAGTAACAACATTTATCGCTAACAGCAATTGAAAGCAAAACCGCTACAAGCCTGGATTTAAACGGAGTCATTGATACTTTTGCGAAAACTAAAGCTAGGAAAACATTGTAAATATAATTGTTATTTAGTCAGTTGGTAGGCCCGACCTTTATACAGGGTGGGGCACTATGAACAAACTATTCTCTGGCGACTTAACGGCAAATATAATTAGAAAAAATAAGACGTAGAATTATGTAGATCACTTAGGACTATAATTAAAAAATAATTTGGAATATACAGGGTGCTCCAAAAAAGCGTGCCGTATCAAAGTTAGGTTCCTTTAAATGGAACACCCTGTATTTTTTCACATTTTTGAATTGTACTATTAAAAATAAGGTAAGTTCATTAACATTTCTCTATACCTATCTACAGTAGAAACGGTGAATGTTTTCCATCACGTGACCCAATCTACGATTCATACAACACATATTTTCTACATACTATCTCTTTCTGTCGATATAAATCAAACATAGCAACATACGATCGATTGTCTTCTTCATAAGACCAACAGCAAGACATACGTTATAAATTATTTAAATCTGCCGTAATAATCGTAAAAAGAGACAACGATATTATAGACGTAACGTGAATAACTGCTCGTACTAAAAGTTGAATTTGACATTACCGCATTTGAGGTTATGCGAGATTGATTTGCTGTCTTGTTTTTAGCGAATTTTTGGATTGAAAGTGTATTTATTGTGAAAATCAGTTCTTGTTAGGACTAATTTAACTTTTTATTCCATTTGACATTGGTAAGTACGAATATAATTCATTATCAACTTGTAAATTTTTGACATTTCATAATACCTAAATTACCGTGGGACGGGTATATTAAAATGCTCTTTTTACTACTTATAGATGGTAAATAGTATTTATAATACTCCACAATTTGTAAATCTCTGTAGAATTTTCAAAGTTGCATGAATCAAGTGTCTGATTGTACTTGTAACAGTATATTAACCAACAGTTATTTTCAGAAGATGCCTGGAAATCGGCTTAATTCACGAGCACAGGAGTTTGTTAAAAATTTAATTGAATATTTTGAGATGGAAAAAAACAACGGAGGACCTTTTCAACCTATTTCATCTGTTCAGGAGGTATTATACTTTAACATCTAGTTAAGGACATTTCTATTTAATATTATATTTCAGAGAGTGGCAACTGCACTGAAAATATCAGTTAAAACTGTATGTTCCCTTAATAAGAGAAAGGGAAATACTTCAACACTCCCAACATCACCTAGCTATACACCTCGATTAAAACCAAAAACAGAGGATCTACCCGAGGGAACCAAAATGGCAGTACGGAATACCTTATATAACATGTATGAACAAAGTAAGTAAAGAAACATGTGAAACAATAATACATCTTCCCATGTTCTTAAGATTACAGTCAGCTTACACTTTAAATACAAAAGAAGTGAGATCATAGTAGGTACCTAATAATTAAGATTTTGCATGTAGTATTATATATATAGTGTGATTTTTCACCATCAACTTTGGCGTGGTATATAAAAATCTTAGAAAAACCAGTAGTTTGATCATAGAGGTTCTGAGTAATAAAAGTTTTTGAATATATAAGTTGTGCATATTTTTAATTTGAATGTGATACATTATAGCTGCTACATGTGCTGGTTTCCAAGTTGGGCACTGTTAGTAAATGTTTACCAATTTGTTGGGTCTGAGTGTAGATGACATTTTTCACGATTAAGTTTACTAATTTAAATTTGTTGATGTCACATACATGGGGTTCTATAAATTATTTGGTATAAATTATAAAAAAATCTGAACATCAAAATTATTGTGTATTCCAGTTTAGTATGAAGTAAATATAAAACAAAATTCTGTTTAGTTTGAGGTAATGATAGTTTTAAACTTTTTATTTTTTTAGGGAAACATGTTACTGTCAAAACCATAAATGAGGAACTGAAAAATAAGGAAATTCTTTCTATTGGAAATACCTCTTTATTGGTGTTATTAAAACATTTGGGATTTAAATATACAAAGGAAGACAATAGAAGAGCATCAATAGAACGATCAAATATTGCTAGCCAAAGAGCATGTTTTCTTCGCAAATATAGAGAAAATCGTGATGGTGTATTTTCAAGACAAACCATATTTTTAGATGAAACATGGATATATGCCAAAGGAACCAAATTAACTTCTTGGCAGAACAGTAATGTCAAAAGTGTACGTAAACCAGGAGGATACGACGGTAAACGTTTTATTATTGTTCATGCTGGTTCATCCAAAGGATTTGTGGAAGATGCCAGTTTAGTGTTTTCCTCTAAATCATCGTCGTCAGATTACCACGGTGAAATGAACGGTGAAATATTTACAAAGTGGGTTTTGACACAGTTAATTCCGAATTTAGAAGAACCGTCGTTAATAATAATGGACAATGCGCCTTATCATAGTATACTAGAAGAAAAGCAACCTTCCACTTCATCGAAAAAAAATGAAATTATCACTTGGTTGAAAGCCAACAATGTTGTCTTTAATGAAAACCTCTCAAGACCTGTACTACTACAAATTGCTAAAATGAACCGGAAAGAAAATGTATATGTCATTGATGAGTTGTTCCGAAAACATGGTCATGAAGTTTTGAGGCTACCACCCTACCATTGTGAGTTTAATGCCATTGAGCTTATTTGGGCCCACTGCAAAAAATATTATAATAAATATATTGGCAGAGACGGATACGGTGATGAAAGGGTCTTGAGTATGTGGAAGGAAGCATTGGAAAATTGTAATGCAAATATTTGGGATAATTGTGTCAGGCATACCGAAAAAATAATCGAAGACTGGTTTACTCGAGAACAAAATTTAGTGGAATTACAAATTGAACCAGTGATAATAAATACTGGTGAGGACAGCTCACATTCCGAAACGGATGAACTTTGAAGACAAATTTGTAATATGAATAACATATAACTCCCTTGTACTCATTGCTGTAAACATGTGTTTCAGAAGCAATAAATAATCATTATTATTTTTGTAGTTTTCTTTTACTTATTTGTTAATAACTGCTGATGTAAAGGATCAGGCACCAATAAGATATATGGGGCCTTGGGTTCCACTTAAAAATTTTCTATTATTCGTCTGTGTTTCAATGGTATATTCACCGAAACGTCGACCTTCAAGCTGTGTAGGAATCTTCTATTTACAATCTATAGCTCATCCAAAAAAAACATTCCAATATAATCAGTTTAGAAAGTGTAATTTTAAAAATTTTAGAGTCAGTAGACTAGATATTATGTCATTTTTATGAACTACCAATTGTAAATCCTTATATAAAATCCGAGATATCTTACAAAGATTAGCTTTCCACTAATAAGCCAGTATGGTTGATATTAATTTTGGATTTTGTAACTTATTCACCCAGTATATCGATGGTTTTAATAAACATGTCGAGATGTTAACCAGATAATTACAATCAGAAAATTAAATTTATTGTTTAGTTGCCAATTCGTAAAAGCCCGACATTTGGAATATTAGTCATAACGTTTATTTCTATTGAGTTGACAGAAGTTTTGATTTGATTCATATGAATATTGTTGCTGACGTAACAGTCACGTGATGGAAAACATTCACCGTTTCTACTGTAGTTAAGTTTCCAGGATAAATCGATTTTACATAATTTGTAGACCCTCCGAAAAAATACAATAACTTCAAAATAAAAACGAATAACCACATTTGCTTTACACCATCCCACTAGGAGCTTTCAACATTCCATTTCCAATATTTACTGGTATGCTATCATATACAGGGTGTTTTTAATATGACAGAATAACACTAACCATTTATTACATGAATTTCTGGCTTAATTTAAATGGAACACCTTGTATCTGTTGGGTCTGTTAAACGTGGGAATTTATCACCTTTCAGTTGGTATTAGGGTTACCTATATCTAACTCTGATAGTTCTCGAGAAATTTTAAATTTGTTTTTTTAATATTCAATTATTTGCTGACATCTAGTTAGGTAGCTAAGACATTCGATTCTCCGATGGAAAGTTTTTAAAAATTTAAAATTTGTTATTTTGACAGTAAGTGCTTTGTTGTATGATTTATTATTGATAAATTAAAGGTCTCTTGAATCAGAATTTTATTAAGGATAAGTACACTATTTTTGGGCATACAGATACAATAAGCTTCAAAATTATAAAAAAATAACTAGGTACAAAATATTCAAAGAAGGTGTTCAAAGTGACGCCCATCTTGTTGGATACAAATTTAAACCCTCTTTTCAAAATATTTATTGTTCACTTTCTTCAACATTTCTGGTGTTACTGTTTGAAACGCTCTCCTTATCCTATCCTCCATGTTCTCAGGAGTGGTTGGCTTTGTATTGTAGACAATACTTTTTATGTAACCCCAAAGAAAATAGTCTAATGGCGTCAAGCATGGGAACCTTGGAGGCCAAAGATAAGGACCTTCTCGCCCAATCCATTTTTGTGGAACAATATTGTTCAGGTAACGCCGGACAATTAGACTGTAATCAACAGACGCACCATTTAACTGCAGCCACATTTTTTGTCTTGTAGATAGTGGAACTTCATCTAAAAGTTCGGGTAGTTTGTTACGTGAAAATTCACGAAATTTTCTTCCAGTTAGCGTTAAGTTTTTTTACTAATCTTATTGCAAAGTTAATGATTGAGTGCACTTAATGAAATTCTGATTCAAGAGACCTATAATTTATGAATAATAAATCATACAACAAAGCACTTACTGTCAAAATAACAAATTTCAAATTTTTAAAAACTTTGCATCGGCGTATCATGTCATAGGTAACTAGATGTCAGCAAATAATTGAATATTGAAAAGCAAATGTGGTTATTCGTTTTTATTTTGAAGTTATTGTATTTTTTCGAAGGGTCTACAAATTATGTAAAATCGATTTATCCTGGAAACTGAACTAGATAGGTATAGGGAAATGTTAATGAACTTACATTATTTTTAATAGTACAATTCAAACATGTGATAAAATACAGGGTGTTCCATTTAAAGGAACCTAACTTTGATACGGCACGCTTTTTTGGAGCACCCTGTATATTCCAAAATATTTAAATTATAGCCCTAAGTGATCTACATAATTATACGTCTTATTTTTCCTAATTATATTTGCCGTTAAGACGCCAGAGAATAGTTCGTTCATAGTGCCCCATCCTGTATAATAAACCCCTGAATCTTCTCTATTTCGTTTTATTAGCCAAACCTACACCAAGTATTAATTGTAATTTATGTTGTTACTGTTCAATATTTTCATTACCTGCCCTGCAGTGCACAAAAAAGAGCTTAAGGCTGTCACACCGCCCTCAAATTTCATAACATGAAACTGTGACTTATAAAGTATATACATAGATGGCAATATGCGTCTAGACGGCAAGAAAATATTTTACAATACGCCGTTGCCAATTATTCGGCGGAATTGAGTAAACAAAAACAAAACTTTTACAATAAGTAGTTAGGTAGGTAGTTACCCTGTCTAAATATAGCCCTAAACAATGACCTTCAATAATCTCATAATCCGTTTAGGTATATAATTCTATTATTAGTCATCTGTCTTTTGTGAACCGAGAATTTGACCAGTGTTCATACATTTTGTTAATTTATTTCCTTTCGTATTGTGTTGTGGTGTTGTTATAGATTGAAGTTGTGTGTAGCCTGTAGCGTTTAGTAATAATTAGTATATATTAGTGTTAGTTGTTAATAAACAAAGACTTTATACTTCCTCAAAATGGGACATTATAAAATTCACCCCAGTAGGAGACACAAAAAAAATAAAATGTCTAAAATAAAGCAGACACGTAGACGGTAAGCAATTTTCTAAAGTACATATTATATTTTTCGATATACATATTTCTGAAATGAATTATATTGGTAAAACTGGTAAAAGTAAAACATGGAGTTACTAATTCATTGTTTTTTTTTTAGATTGAATTCGATACTAGATGATCACAGTTATTACGATACAACCGAAAGTTTGAATGAAGGCGATAAGATGTAAATGCAGTAAGAAATTGTGCTTTTATTATACAATTTAGGTACAACTTCATTAAGGATTTTTTATTATTTTTCTAGAGTAAAAGATACAGGGACTACTTTGAAACCGCCCCCCCTCAGAGAAATAACAAATAAGTCAATTGAAATAGAATGTGTGGCAAACATTCCTGAAGACATGGAGTACTCATTTATATCTGAAAAAGAGTACAACAGGTAAATAACATATTATATTTTATAACTTCGTTTATGACACAGGTACATATTTAAAATTCCTTTGTTTGTATTCTACAGAAATGGGTAATAAGTTAAATTTTGTGTTAGTATCTATGTCTGCTAAATTTGAGTCTCCTGTCGGTTGGAAAAATTAGTTATCACTCCTTGGTTTTTTTTTATTCTGTTATTTAACGTCGGTCTATTTCTGCGACTGTGGCTAATCACCGACGCCGGGAGCACTCTACCCCTAACCGGAAATTTTGGCGAACCCACTAGTGTTCCAACCAGTGGTAGCGTTCTTTAACGAGCCCAACATCCATGGACTCGGGACCTCGGTTTTACGTCTCCTCCGAAAGACGGCATATCTACATTATACCTCGTGCTCATTGGTATAATGCCTGCGAGCTGTGATATGCTAGTCCGCTGCAGGCTGTACGGGCCCCATACGATGGTTTTCCCTGACATGGTCGTCACCCATCCAAGTACTAACCATGTCCGACCTTGCTTGACTGTAATTATCGCACGAACGCGTTCCACTACAGTGCTGGGTCGTCGCCCCACTCCTTGGTTAAAGAGGGGTTTCAGTGTTAGTTATTTATTATTTTCTTGTCACAATAAATATTAATTTATGTCTATCCGAGTGTCTATCATTGTATATTTGAAATAAAGGGAAAAAATATGAAAATTTTATTAAAAAATACTTAGTATGTGTATAAAATTTTAAAGTAATTGTTTTGTATTTTTAATATTGTGAACCACTCACTTACAGTTGAGCAAGATACTCTACCTAACAGAATAATAATACAGGGCAACAGAATTGTTGATCTACAGTATGTACTGGAGTGGTCTATGAAGCTGCAGGTAAACCATATGAAAGTATGTAGTACAGGACAACTGAGACTCACTAGTGTTGGATTAGTAAGTGAGTTGAAATTTGTATGTGATATGTGCAACTATACCACTACAAATTTAACACATTGGCCAGTAAATGTTGGGTCTATTTGGGCAACTCTATCTACGGGAAGCACATACACCCACCTCTCAGCACTTTAAAAAGTGCATGCAACGGCTTGTGACAAATGAAAGACGTCGTAAAGAAAAAATCTCAACCAAATCAAATAAAACACTTAAAAAAATGAAACTATCTACAAAACAAAAAACTACAGATTATGGACCCTCAGTACCAGCAATAGATCTTGATACAAAAAATTATAATGAAAAGTCTCAAAGAATTTTACAGCGTTTACAGGTAAATGTACTCTCATAATGTCACCTTCTAAGAAATATAAGTTGGTAAGAAATATATATGAATTTTCGTCAGTATAGTCTATTACATATCAGTCACAATGGTCTGTTTATAATAGAGATAGGTACTAGCGAACAATGAATATAAGTAGCTTCTGTATAAATTTTGGAACTATTTGTTACAATCAACTCCAGAAATATAAATGCAAACATTTCTTTTATAGGTTACACCTGTTGAAATAAAAAACCTGGAAGTTTGTACAGTTGGGCAATGGAACAATCCAAGGTACAAAACTGAAAGGAAGGATAGGTTAACTGCATCCATGTTTGGCGAAGTAATTAAAAAAAGGAATAAAACACACTGCCATAATATTTTGAAAAAAATTTTGTATGACATAAGTTTCTGCTCGAAAGCTATGCGGTATGGCAGGGTTAATGAAGATATAGCTCTGCAAATTTTCCAAAAAAAAGCCTACTGCTAGGATACGGAAATGCGGAATAGTCATTGATGAGACAAATGGTTT
>CAJUYI010003042.1:0-25962 GCA_910591695.1 Galerucella pusilla | reverse complement strand
TCCTATTTTGAATGACGCACACCAAAAAAGGTTATTACATGAACTCTCTTTATTCTCCTTCCTACGAATAGCGTGCTTGATTCATTGAGAAAAAAACTTCCAATTTAATGATTACATTTCACTTTTAAACCTGCGCCGCTTACCCACTCATTTCAATTTACAATTGCCCCCGAGAGAACAATTCCAGTAAAAAATATATAAAATTTCCTGACGTTTATCTTTCCCTACAAGAAAAAAGACCCTAATTCTTCATTGGACGTGAAACGACGAGGTTCTGTTAAGCAAAACAAGATCAAAGTTAAATTCATAGTCAAATTATTTTATAATCCCTTCGAGGGTTTCACCCGACCAGTGGCGTGGACTTGAGAGAATTTTATTGGACACTTCTAAATTTTTCAAATCGCTATTTATAGGCAACTATATCAGTATGACGAGAGTACTATTTTCAATCGTTAATCATTCGTCAGTTTCTTCATTTCTTCCACATTAGTTTGGAGGAAAAGCCTACATGAGTAGTAGAGAAACTGTATTACGTTTGTTATTGGACATAGAAGAAGATTTGGACAATACTTGACCTAAGAAAGCATCAAATATAGAAGTATATAGAAGAGTTGTGAGGTTTGTTCCATCTAGCATTTATAAACCGTTCCGGAATTGTATCGAGAACTGTATAGTGCATGAACTTAAATTAAAGATGTACACATCAGCTTTATCGCCCCTTAGTTTTTGTATTGTCCCAAAAACGATATAATGAGTTGGAACAAAATCCAAACTTATATCGGAACTACTTATCATTAGAGTAACAGAAACGAGGACGAGTAAAAGACATATTAAGTCAGATCGCTCTCAAGAAAAACTTTACGTAAATAAAATCACGTGAATATTGAATAACTTAGGCAAGTGAATAGGGTTGAACACGGACGTATTGAGAACAATGTGATGTATACATATGTATATTGAAAAATTCTTATCCTACTATAGAACCAAACGAAATTTCAATGTCAAAATATTTTATTACTCGACATATTCTCCTCTTAATTGGATACATTCATGACAGCGAACCTGCAACGTCTCTAAGCCTTTCAAAAAAAATGTTTCTTGCTCTGCAAACCAGACCTCCACAGCTTTTATTACCTGCTCGTTGAAAGAAAATGTACGACCTTCTAAACTTTTTTTCAGTTGAGGAAAAAGATAGTGGGACGGAACTAAATCTGGTGAATAAGGGTGCCTAATTCAAACCCTAAATCACAAATTTTTTACATGGCAACATAAGATTTGTGTGCAGGAGCGTTGTCCTGCAAAAACAAAACACCTATGGATAGCTTTCCGCGTCTTTTCTTTTTAATTTTGTCCCGTAGAGTGGTCGGTAATGTCGAATAGTAATATCCGGTTATTGTTCTACCCTTATCCCAAAAATCAATCATGATTACCCAATGGCAATCCCAAAAAACTGAAGCAAGAACTTTTCCCGCAGATTTTTGGACACGAAACTTCTTGGGTCTTGGAGAGAACGAATGACATTGATTATTGAGCATATCTTCGTAAATCTGATTACCTCTTAACCCTTTTAAATACTCCAATTTTTTGATTTTCACAATTTCGGTGGACATCTTTTTTCTTTTAATTTATTGCGTAACTCTGGTTTACTTTTTTGACGTCCAACTTCACACTGACACTTCTAATGAGTTACTGTTCGTTGCTATGGTAACGCAATATTTTGCTTATGCATGGAACTTGTCCAGGCTAACTAGATATCAATACATCCTCGTATAGTATTCACGTAAGAATTGAACAAATATCAATAATATTTATCTGAATAAATAACACAATTCTACAAATCAAGTGAAATAACTCTTGTAAATAAGTAATGTACACAATAATTAATTCTGATACTATCACAGTGAGCTACTGCTAACATTTCTAAGCAAGTCGTCCAATACGCAGTTGACTAAAGGTGGATTTCCCTTATCCGATTTGCTAGTTGTATCACGTGGTATCGGATGAATGAAAATGACAATTTCTATCCCTTGGAAACAATCGTACATTTTAGTAACAACAATAGTATAGTCAAAAGTGCTCTTATCATGCGGGTTCAAAGGTCACCAATCATATTTATAAAATCTTGACACATAGAGGTTACCAAAATGTGTGATTACAAATATACCCGGAGAAAGTAATGATGGTTGATATTTCCTGCATACTGGTTGACGAATTTCCACTTTTTCATTCATTATCGAAATAATATATCAGATTAAGTGCCATTTTTTTGTTGCTTGAGGATGCAAAATACCGGAAAACTGCTTCTTATTATTCATATTGCCACTTTGTATTGTCAAAGTGACATAACTGACATTTAAATAAAAACTAAATACATATCCTTTTTTCTCTCCCGTCAAAATTGCATAGGTCTGTCTTATTTGATTTGGAAGTTATGATTAAACACAATAAAAGAAAACCAAAACGGTGAGTATGTCTTTGTTGAATCGTATGATCCGCATGATAAGACTACATTTGACTATACAACACAATTGCAATTAACTGTTCATGGAAATACACCTTAAGAATCTTTGTTTACATTCGATTTATCTTGGGATCGTACAAACTATAGAGGGTGTCCATAAAGTGGAGTAACATCACCACGTTCGAACTATATTGGACTGAACGAACCCGCAACCCTCTTTTTTCGCCACTGTTTAATTCCCCAACCCAAACTATTCAAAATAGGCCTTCGTAAAGTTTTAGTAGTTTGCCGAACTGCTTAATATTTGATAGATGGAAGCCTTTTAACAGAAGCTGTTTACAAAAAGGAAAACAGGGACTTTGAAATAAATTGTTGCTTAATGAGAAAATCTTTAGCAGTTTGTGCGTCTATTTTTCAATTATTTTGCCATCCAGACACTTTAAAACATTTTTTTTTTATTGGTGAACCATTTTACCTATTTAAGCACGCCTCAGCGTGTTTAAATCGAACTTTAAAAAAACGCGCGTGTTTTAAAGCTACCGTGGCAACATCAACAACTCGAGTCTAAATCATGTCTAAATGACAATTTTTTTATTATTGATCTGACAGGAGTAGTTTGTAACGTCAAAACTTTTATTCGAACAATATTTAACAATCTCAAATTTATAAATTAAAATGGAAAGTCCGTTGGTATTGTTTGAAATACCTATTAATATTTCGATTCTTCAAATCCTAGGAAATGGTATTTAAATTAATACTTTTGATATTCACAGAACTCAATAAGGTCGAACTTCCATCAAAATACAAATTAGTTTATGCTTTTCTCATTTCCATGACAACGCAAGGTATACATCATATCGCACCTCTAGAAGAACAACGACGCAAGTGTAAAAATTTCGAAAATTCAGTTAAATATGGCAAACGTGTCAAAAATAATCATTATTTCCAATGGTACAATGACTCAATTGTAGTACGCACCGGTGTGCTAGAGGGAAGGTGCGTCGTTGTTCCATTTGTATAAATAGGTTACCTTCTTTTGGAGCAACCTCGACGTAACCTTCAATTGTGTTTTGAGCCTGGACCAATACGCACGTGTTTTGTTAGTACAACGACGTAATTGTAAATTGTGACATTGTTGATCTATAGTACAAAGGGTTTTTGCACGACCTCAATTGGAATAACGACGTAAGTGCCATACGCAGAATGAGGGAGATGCGGTCCATAGCACTATTGAAAAGTCGATCAAGAAGGCGAAAAAGTCAGGACCTATATACGTATAGTTTGGCAAGTTTATCTGAAGCTATGCGGCATCGGTAAGAAGCGAGGAAAAACATGGCGCCTCTCTGTCAAACGTACAAATGGCGTACGGTACCTATTTCACCAAGTAAAACTGAAAATACAAATGTTACTGACAATACCAACGCCACTGGATAAATCAATATCAGTCAATTGACGAAGTGAGAGGGAATAACATACGCACGCGCTTGCCAATAAGAAGTCAGCTGGTCGATACAAATCACCAATTATCTAATTCGGAGGGTGTGGTCATTGTGATTTTCGTACAACGCTGTCAGAGCTTCAAAAAACCCATAACAAATTTGGAAAAGTGTTAATTTTTTAATATTCATAAATTGAAAAAATAATGTTAATAATAAATCCAAGGAAACAAGCACATTATAAAATTAACATTTAATCATATTGTTAATATTGTTGATAGTAAAAAGACCCATTTATAATTATTATCACTACATAGTTAACACTTCAGCTTTTTCATAGTTAAAGGTGGCAATGTCGAATGTTTTCGACTGCAATAAATAAATTTTTATACTAAATTGTGTCATAATTGCACGAATATTGAAAGGCGCAGTGGAACAATGACGCAAATGGAAGGTCATTGTCTTCTAAAAGCTGTAACTGTTAATTTTTTCGGAAATTTCTGGAAATTAAATGCTTCATGTGGAAGTAGAATACATTTTCGGTTCATCAAAGCTTTCTTGTTTTTTTTTTAAATTCACTGTTGCACTGTTGATCGATAATTAGGAATAAAAAAACTTCAATCGTCAATTCTGAGGAATTGCTTTTTTTGCACTTGAGTCATTGTTGTTCTAGGGGTGCGATATAGGTACATCACGAATTCAACCATTTGACATTTAGTTCTTCTTTCCATCTATGATTTCCATTTCTTGTTGTTGTAGTAGTTATAGACCAGTATTTATAATTTCAAACTGCACCAATAAAAAAAATAGCAAAAAGTATTCGTGGATAACTGGTCTTTAAAACACTTGCTCTATTTCAAGCACTCCGGCGCGCGTGTTTTAAAGACCTTAATATCCACGTATACTTTAATATACTTACTATTAATGGAACCAAAAGTTATGCTGACGACAAATTTTCTATATTTTGGTGGATGCGATATGGACATCCGCCAAAATCTCAAAACTTTTCATACTCTAGAATTCTAGAATACAGAACGATCTTTTCACGTGAATCATTTACAGATCTGGGTGGGTCTGTACTCAACAATATTCAGCGTAACTGTGTTGGATCGTTGGTTTTTATGAAGCTGTTCGCCATATTTATCCGTCACTAACTTCATACTCTGTGTGCCATTTTCGTAACGAAAATAAGGCTCATCAATAAACACTTTTTCTTCAGTCGTGTGACCCATTCTCAGATATAACAACGGTTTTTTGCACTACTAAAAACCCATAACGCTGCTACTATCATACATCAAAAAGGAGACATGGCATAACAGTGGCGCGCTATGTTCCAAATGTACACATTTTCCGGTTAATGTGCACATTTGCCTCCTCGTTTGTGTAATGTGCATTCAACTAACATTTATAATTTCAAAGAAGGGAAACGTACATTGAATTCACAATGACCGTGTCGTTTTGGTAAATGTGAGGAAAGGGGAAAGGAAATATAATCATTACATTCTCCCTTCCCCTTCAAAGATACCCAATATTTTGTAATGAACATTAATATACTCAAGAAGGGGAAGGGAATATAATCATTGAATTCACCCTTCCCCTTGAGATATCCAATACTTTGTAATGAACATTGAAGAATCTCTAACAATTTAAATTGAACAAAATTGACACAAAATAAGCATATTGTATAATATTCACTACAACATTTTATATTCAATTTTTACTGTCTGCTTCAGTTTAATGTCCATTACATTATAAACTTTTGACATATCCATTTTCATAATTGCTGTATAATTCAAAGTCTTCATAAATAACCAGCATAAACTGGTTGCATCTCATGCATACAGATTTACGAGATAATAAAAATTGAAGACGTGCATAAATATATGTCAAGATTTCCATCCCAGCGTCTTCCCCGAGGAATTTATTTAATAAAGGGAGCTTGAGCTATATTAAAAGAGAGTTGCAACAAGGAAAAATATTCACATGTTGATAGTACAAGGTATAATATTTCAATAATACTTTATTACAAATCGTATTATTTAAAAGTAGTTTAATTTTTACTGTTCCTTAATACACAGGGTGATTTTAAATTCAATTATTCCTAGAACCACCAACCTTTATCAAATTATAAATATTTGCTAAACCAAACTACGCTTTTTATTTCCATACAAAACCGGAAAGTCATCATAAACAGTTACAAAACAAATTTCAACCCAACTTTCGTCTTGTAGCATGCAAATTTTTCACTAATATTTGCCCAGCCAAGCGTACGCGACATTTTCGTTTCAGTAAATGATTTTAAAAAGTAAATTTTCTGTTTAAAGTCGTAGTTATCCGGGGGTAGTTCGCCAATTTATATGCTGTAGAACTTGTAGAAGCAACTTTAAAAATTTCTACGCGGTCTTAGATTGTACGATTCGTGGTTTCGAACACAAAGATTATTCACCACACCACTTTGGAAAAATTATGTACGCGCTGACGAATGATCTCAAAGGCTTTCCTTTATATATTGTAAAAGATATACGGTAACGTTACTCTAATCAAGGGTTCTCGAGTCGTAGAGAACGGCGGAAAGGCATTAAAATTCCGTCTTACTCACTACTTGATATAATCGTTAATGGAGAAAAATAAAAATGTTTTTCTTATTCCTAAGCCAAGAATTACAATATCTAGACTGAGATTATTTTAAACAATAGCCAATATTTCCATTCCCAAATCATCTTAATATTGTTCAAATAATCTTTTCCGCAAATCGCTAGGAAATTTTGACATTCCTGTCAAAATTTCTTGAAGAAAAAGTCAGGACTTCCTCACTGTAAGGAAATGTCATTTCCTTACTGTAAGGAAATGATATTTCCGTACAGTTGTTAGTGTTCTACATAAATGATTGAACACACATTGCTTATAAGGAATTAATTTATATTTTGAAAACATCAAGTCATTGCTGAATACATTTTTAAGATCAATTTGTTATATTTACAGTAATTTGACAGTTAGTACAATTATTGAACATTGGAGGAACACTCTTAGAACTATGAGAAACATTTTGGACAACATGCAGGGTGGTAGGGTCATTTTGTTGAATATTTTGTACTGTGAAAATTTTATTTGCCACCTCAACCTTATTGTTAAGCGATTCTTCGATATATCCTTCAGCAACGTTTGATGACTTCCATCCGCCATGCCTCTTTAAACTAGTTATGTCGGCACCAGAGTCAACCAATATTGTTGCAGAAGACCGACGAAAGCAGTGACCAGTATATTCTGTCGGATTTACCAAGTTCAAATAAGTAGCAACTATTTTGGGCATTTTTCTAAATTGATGAATTCCTACCACTTGTCTACAACCCTTTCCGCTTTGATATTTAAAGAAAAATCGATCACTGTTCATATTTTCTGGTCTTAACGAAACATACTTTCGATAAACATTCAAGTAGATCTGATTTATTACAAATGATCTTGGTTTGTTGGTTTTCGAATCAGGTATGCTGATTAAAAGCTTAGATTCTAAGTCTTCTATATCGTGTACAGTCATTCAGACTAACTCATCCATTCTACAGGCCCCAGAAATACCAAATATTACAGCCACCTAAAAAATAAATAAAGCTATAATCTAAATAGAAAGTAAAACCTTGTAAATTACCTTGATCATTAAATTTTCTTTATCTGGAGCTTCCTGGATAAATTTTTCAATTTCTTCCTTCGTTAAAATCTTAGATTTCTTTGCCCTATAACCTTGAGCTTGCCGTTTCAATAAAGAACGAAGTTTTGAGTATGTAGATATATCTACATTGTGTTTAAGTGCAAGGGTTGACTTCAGCATTGAATAATTGGCCCATAATGTTGAAGATTTCATCTTTAAACAAAGGTCTAGGAAGTATGCCATTACAACATTTTCGGAGAAAGAACTCGTATTTTTACTCATGCGATAATCCATAAAACGTCTGTATGCATTTTCTTACTTTTCTCTTGATTTCTTTGGCAATAATTCTAATGAAGCAGTATTCACTGCCTCAACCAGCTCTGGAGGAGTCCCAGGAATGGAAATTTCATCATCACTTATCATTTTACTTTCGAGAACACCAGCAATTAAATTTATAAGCATCAAGTTTGACAATTCAACCTCAATACGTTTCCATAGTAACCCAAGTAATTTTATTAGGAATTTAAAAGCACCATTTATTTGGGAATAAAATTATCGCGTTTTTTTTTAATAAATCAATATTTGTCGAATTTTAAACGATTTGCGGAAAAATAGTATGTTTACCTCGTAGGAAAAGCCACATTCCTGGACTCTGTGTTGCTAAGTCTCGGCTTGCGCCTCGACTTAGCAATCTTCACAGTCGTCCAGGAATGTAAACAATGTACTATTTTTGTACTTTTTTGGTACTTTTTTCTCCTATTTTTTTGGGAATCAAACTACAACGTTCTACTACTACTACGTTCTTGGACCCCTACTTTTCATCGCATATTCCAGTGATCTTCGAGACTGTCTGTCAAGCTCAATTTCGGCTTATGCTGACGACATGAAACTTTACGGAAATCCCAACATCAGTTATTCAGAATGATCTTAATAAACTACAAGAATGGTGTTCCAATTGGTTGATGCCTCTGAACATTGATAAGTGTGTCGTGTTACACATCGGAAACAATAACCCGCAAAATTCTTATTCCATCATTGGACAGACATTAAACACGGTATCATCACAAACCGACCTTGGTTTATTAGTAAACTCGAAACTTACGTGGAGTGATCATATTTCTCATATTTGTAAACGGGCAACCTCTAAACTGTTCCTAATACAAAAAACTTTCTCTAAAGTTCTTTCGAAACATATTGCAAACTTTACAAGACCCATGTCCGACCCATACTTGAATACGCCGGGCCTTCGTGGTATCCAGATTTAGCTCGAGATCGTGAAATGCTAGAAAGAGTGCAAACACGCGCAACTAGATTGTCTTTTGGCCGTGTTAGACCTACGTACGAAGAGAGATTAACCATGGCAAATCTTACAACATTTGAAGAAAGACGTCTCCCAGGTGACCTTATTCTTTCCTTCCGAATTTTGAAACTCAACTTCGGCGACCTTCAAGCAGTTTGCCCCCTCAATTTAGACGACCGTCTTCGTGGGCACTCCTTAAAACTGAAGAAAGAGTCTTTTAGAACTCGTTATAGGCAAAACTTTTTAAGTAACAGAATTTTCGATATTTGGAATGGTCTTCCTCAGCAAATAATTAGCTCGGAAAATGTTAATAGTTTCAAAAATCAAATAGACTCCTTCTTTCGATCTGTAGTTTTTTTAGGCTTAGTGTAGTGTCAGTTATTGTTTTATTTATATTCTGTAAATTATTATGGGCAAAATAGGACTTGATCCTCTGCCCTTATCATGTAATAATAATAATAATAATAATAATAATCCCAGTTGAACGCAGGAAATCTAGCAAAAGCAATTAACACCTACGCCATACCGATCCTGACATACTCATTTGGAATTCTGAAGTGGACAAAGACAGAGCTGGAGGATATTCAAAGAACAACCCGTACCATGATGACCAAACACAAATGTCACCATCCGACATCATCAGTTATCAGGACAACACTACCAAGGAGAGAGGGAGGGAGAGGTCTAGTGGACATAGTTAATTTACATAACAAACAAATATCTAGAAGAATTCTTCATTACCAGGGCTGGAACATCTGAATTGCATGAGATGGTCGCAAAAGCAGATAAAAACTATTCCCCCTTAAATCTTGTAAGCACTGATATGGGACTTGAAATCGTTACAGATTTTGACAAACAGGTGGAGTGGGCTCAGAAAGCGCTTCATGGTCGACATCCTCACGACCTCAATCAACCTCATATCGACAAGGAAGCATCAAATTAGTGGCTATCTGATGGAACATTATTTCCAGAAACAGAAGGATTTAATGGCAATTCAAGACCAAGTAATTAATACAAACAATTACAAGAAATTTGTCATAAAAGATCCAAACATCGCAAAGGACAAGTGCAGAAGGTGCCAACAAACAACAGAGACGATACAACTCATAACGTGTTCAGCATGTTCAGCCTTAGCTAACATTGATTACCTACGCAGGCACAATCAACTTTGCAACATCATCCATCAGAAGTTGGCCAACAAATTTGGATTAGTTAATACCTACACCCCATATTACAAGTACCATCCGAATTCGGTGCTAGAGAATGCTGATTTTAGACTATACTACGATAGGTCAATTATCACCGATAGACGGCTGTTTATCTGGTGGATGTTGCTTTACCCACTAATAATAATATTCTGGACAAATACAACGAGAAAATTGCAAAATACACCGATCTTGCAATTGAGGTAAGACAGATGTGGCATGCAGAGAAAATAGAGGTGGTACCGATCATCTTTTCATCTACGGGACTAATTCCCAAAACTCTACAAGATAGCCTTACCAAACTAGGTCTTCACAAAAATACATACATCGATCCGCAGAAGGCTGCCATTCTAAATACCTGTCACACTGTCCGTAAATTTCTAAATATGTGAATTCCGAGCCTAATCCCATTTGCTCGGGAAAGGTGAACATTACCAGCAAGTGCTGAGCAAGTGCATACTTAAGATCTCTTTTATCGCATAGTGTTCTAGTCTGCGGCATTCGATTCAGCATTAAATTTGCTTTGAAAAGTGGATTTTTCGATACTGTAAAACATGAGATATAAAAATTATGTGGAAAGATGTCAAAAAATCGGACTTCAAATAATATACTCGCGAACACTAATAATTTTTATACCTCATGTTTCACAGTGTCGAAAAATCCACTTTTCATAGCAAATTTAAGGCTGAATCGAATGCCGCAGATTAAAACACTGTGCGATAGAGAGAACTTGAGAATAAAAGTATAATATTGTGGTTTGATTCCCAAAAGAATAAGAGAAAAAAGAATAAGTAATGCCACAAGGAACATACAGAATATATCTTTTTTGTAGTTGACTTATTATATTTACCTAAAATGTTTCAAATATACTTAATTTGGAAAAGAAAAAACAAATAAAATATTCGAAAATTTGATTACCACTTAACCTGATGAATCAAAATCTTTATGTTCGCATTTTATAACTGGAATTCAAGAAATTCAATTTGACATACCCAGTAGGGTAAAATTGAATATTCTATTTTAATGTATATAGTAGTTTGTGAAACCCTCTTGGGACACTTAAACGAGATGGAATTACTGGATTCTAAGTGAATTTTCGCATAACTAAATACATTAACAGTTGATGCAAAAGGTACACACGCAAAGTAGATACTGAAATGATCAATTGCTTTCAAATCATGTATTTTGAATATTTTGAATTTTATTATTGCCTTTTCTAGCCAACTGCGAAGTTGAATTTCTTTATTAGTGGTTAATAATTTTCTATAGTAGTTCAACTCAAAGCTGTATGGAAGAATAACTACTTCTCTCTCACTTTTCATTTAATAGAACATGTTGTTTATAAAAATAGAGCTTACCGGGTGCACCTCACATTACAGTCTTTCACAATACCACTTTTACTTTGACGATTTTTGAAATAAGTAACCCATATTGTGAATTATAGGATTTTCAGTATAACCCTGTATTTAAATGTTCCCCATCCAATAATAGTAAAAGGAAATTGAAATAAATTGATATTAGTTTCTAAAACAAAAATTTTGATGTGCAGGTTTGCAAGAAAATGCAATTTCCAACAAAACTACATCCCTTGTCCTAATTTCCAGTCTTGTTTTTTCTGAAACTCGATTTACATAGCCCAAAGTAAGTTTCCCGAACACATTAAAGCAATCTAAAATGCAAAATGCAAGAATTCTCTGAATAGCATGCAAATCTAATGCTCCTTTGTAAACCTCTTTAACCACCATAAAGCATTTCAAACGGCAACGAAGATGCCACTAGCAAAGTGATAAAACCGTCTAATTTAGATATATTAGATGTAATATCAGTTATATTTGTTGGAAAAAGTATTTTTCTGTAGCTTTCTCAAAAATAAAATTCTGTTTTCAGTATATTACATAATGTATATTGAAAAATTCTTAACCTACTATAGAACCAAACAAAATTTCAATGTGAAAATATTTAATTACTCAACATATTCCCTTCTTAATTGGATACATTTATCACAGCGAACCTGCAATGTCTCTAGATATTTCAAAAAAATGTTTTTTCTTGCTCTGCAAACCAGACCTCCACTACTTTCATTACCTCCTCGTTGGAAGAAATTTACGACCTATTAACTAAATCTGGTGAATAAGGGGGGTGTTATAGTAATTCAAACCCTAAATCACGAATTTTTTGTATGGCAACATGAGATTTGTGTGCAGGGGCGTTGTCCTGCAAAAACAAAATACCTCTGGATATGTTTCTGTGTCTTTTCTTCTTAATTTTTTCCCGTAGAGTGGTCAGTAATGTCGAATAGTAATCTCCTGTTATTGTTCTACCCTTATCCAAAAAATCAATCATGATTGATGATGGCTCGATACTCCAATTTTTCGATTTTCACAATTTCGGTGGAAATCTTTTCTCTTTTAATTTATTGCGTAACTCTAGACTACTTTTTTGACGTCCAACTTCACACTATGGTACCGCAATATTTTGTTTATGCATGGAACTGGTCTATAGGCTAACTAGATATCAATAGGAAAGTACCTTTCGACTAAGATGGTACTGAAGGTGGCTATTTTTTTCCCCGTCGAAAACGATTTCTTTCCTTTTGAAGCCAGAAGTCTCCAGCAGTACTTCAAGAGTAACAGAAAACTTGGTTAGAGACGGAGAGATAGTGGAGTCACAACGTTTTATATAAATTGAGAGAAAACGAAAAAACATTTATCAAAATAATATTTATAATTGTAATAATTTTGCTTTATCTTGGATAACCCAAACAGCCGTCCGTTTTTTGACTCCAATTGACTCTCACTGTCTCCTTTTCTTTCGTCCACAGATGCGGTATCCAACTAGAAATCACAGTATAAGAACGAACCAGTAGTATAACTCTTATACTCTTATCAATTTCATTTATAAATTGCCAGAGCTTTTGATGACCTTGAACGGATCGCTTTACGATTCATTTTACCATAGGCGTAGGTGGCATAAGTTTTAAAATGACTTGAACGTGTTAAATGTTTTGTCTTAAATATTGTAGAACAGTACACTGATGAGTGAATAAAACAATAGTCTTAGGTATACCAAATATTTATTTGTTTTTCCCTATTACAATTTTCATTTTGTTATGATTTTTAAAATTTTTATTGACAAATTTTAATGTGTAATATAGTCGTACCCTGAAGAAAAGTTTCATTAAATATTCTATTGGAAAATCAACACAAGGATGTACAAACTCTGTTGTTTGACTAATATTTATGAGTGATTCAACAATATTATCTTCCGTAGCAACTTTCTCAAAAGTCATTTGGAATAATGTTTCTAATAATGAGATGTATTGTACAAAATTCCAATAGTATCCTTATTCGTATGTTCTTAAGCTCTAAGGTAACAGTATAAAGACGAATCGTCTAAATTCTGATACGCTTTTGAATACGTCTCACATACGCTGCATGTATGAATTTCCGTTTCCTGTTTCAATTAAATAACCACAGAAGTAGAGAACGAAATTCTTTTCCAATAAATCATTTGTCTGAAAGTCTTTAGGCATCGCAGTATTTGATGAAAGGAATATTGTTGAAATAACCTTTTTTTAAAAGAAGTTTTCTTTGATGATGTTGCATAATAATGTCTGGTTCAAAATGAGCACCACATAAACGATGACTACTATTGGATAGAATTTCTATTTTTGGCATCAAGTCGGCCTATCGCATGCTTTGAGCCGAACTTTAGCTTTGAAACAAAAACAACAAATTAAATCAATGCATGAAACTAGGCTCATAAATGTAGTATGAAGATCAAATAATAAAGTATTATACTAACTGTTTCTCAACTTTCTGAATCCTTTGGAAAAAGGTATAATTTTCCACCACAATTATAATATTTATTGTTACATCCACGAACTACACACACAATACTCGTTTTCTTCTTTTTAATTGCAAAAAATGCTTATAAACTATAAAAATAATACCGAAAACCCGTGAAAATATGAGCTGTAATAAATAATTCGATTCGCAAATTCACCACTGGCACTTTAGTTGGATCGAAGCACAGCACTGGCCGCCGGATGAGATACTCATCCGAACGACGTTGTAGGTCACAGAGAGCTCGGCAGTGTAACATCACGAGATAACATACTGGTTCGTTCCTATACTGTGCTAGAAAGTATGATAATTCTTGATATTTTTTGAATTGTGGTCTTTGATATATCCAATGATACTCCAACTTCTTGATATATATGACTTGTCGATCTTCTTTGATCATATTACGTACATCCTGGGCGAAAATTTATTAAACCCCCAAATGATATTGCTTAAGCAGGAGCTCAGTTACTTTCCTTGTCTTTAAATCGCTTTTAATTATTAATCACAGAAGCATCCAGTTTAATTTACTCGGATAATCTATTTTTAAAAAGTCAACCCATATTTCAACTTTCAAACAACTTCAATTAAAAGAAAGAGTAATTGATAAAGTTTAATTGTGTCAAAGTGTTGAAATAAAACTCCTCCAAATCTCGAAAAATAATTTTGATGAATTGAAATTAAACTTTCGACATACAAAGTTCTCTAAATTTTTGAGTCCCTTATTCCAAAACAAAAAAAGAATACGTTTCACGCACATAGCCGACGTTATCCCGAGAATCTGTTAAAACTTCTTGAATATTTATTAAGTTGAAGTTTTCTCCGACTCTCACTTTTGGCGCTCCTAAGGATGTCGAGGTTAATCTTTATCCAAAAGATTAAAGTTGCAAACTTCCAAAATCTGACTCTAAAGTCGTAGCAACTCGGAAAACCGCCAGGCTGTCAGCTCAACGCCGACCACGTCAAAGGAAAATCTAATCTCGCCACACTAAAGTTTTCAATTCAGTTTTCTTTTAACTGTTGCTAATAACAACTTAGTTGACGTCTGTCACAAATATCACATGTCAAAATTGACTGTCGTGTTTGGTTAATTTAACGCAAAAAGTGTATTGTTGATTTCAGTTAACCATTGTATTAGAAATCTCTTTTTATCTTCTTATTTCTCCGAAAAAACCATCTATAAAACACCTGAAAATTTCACGAGAAAGTTTCCTCCTATCTTTTGCCAACTCCTTTCAGGAAAACATAAATCGCCAATCAAAGTTGTGCTCCAAAAAGTTCAACTATGTTTCAGAGAATCGATTTGGATGTACAGGATGGATGTTACATGAGACAATGAAAAATATGTTATATTATGAAAAGGCAAAAAATAATATTTCATGAACCATACTAGTTTTTATTTATTAACACTCCCTGTACGAAAATCCTTTCTATACTTTTCGGTGGGAATAAAAGTGGAAAGTATGGCAAGAGATGATGGTCAAGAGTAATAAAGTGGATTCCAAATGAAAAACAGGACTCTGGAGACTACAGAAAGGCACTGGAGGCGCTGAAAATTGTGCTTAACGATTTCGATTTCGGTAAATAAAAATGAACTTGTATTGGAGTAAGCGGTCAATCTTGAAAATTACCTCCTTATATCAGCCTTTGGCCACAAAGGTATTAGCAAACGTCCCAACAAATTTTTTTTGTTCCAAAAAAGTCACTTAGAAGTTAATAGTAAATAATAACCACCCTTCTTAATACCAAACCCTCCAGCTGGCAAGCTGCACATACGTCCTTTATATCCTAATATACAGGGTGTCCCAAATAAGAGTGACTGATTTTAAACATAAATGCCCAGCTTATTAATTGCTCCAAAGAGATGGGGTTTTCACTAGTTTATCAAGAAGATTTCTGTAGGCTTGGCTGGCGTCTCATCTCATCAACACAGGGTGCTTTACTAATGTTGGTCACATTCAATATGTATTATTTTAAATGAAACATCCTATAATTTTTTATCTCATTCGAAAGAGGAATCATTCTCCTTTCCAAAAATGTATAGTTTTCTATCTTTTGTTTCATTCACAACAAAGATATTCGAAGTTTCATGTAGTAGTACATTTTTAATTAGTAGTTTCATATGAACGTATTTTGATGCCTAAAATCAACTCATGCTGTGACCGTTTGACGCATAACAACAAAATCAGCAATTTTGACAATAGTAATTTTGTTAAGTCATATAAGTCGGTTTCGGAATGATCTATACAGTGAGTGAAAAAGCTCAAACTGCAATAATTTATGCAGAAACGAAATCAATAATTCAAACAAGGAGGATATCCACAAGGAAATTTATGAAAAATCCGCCGTCAGTGAATATAATTAAAAAATTGTATATACAATTTATCGAAACTGGTTGCATTGCACACTTAAAAAAACCAAGAAATAATGATGGTCTTTTAAACAAGTTGATGTCAATTAATGAAGTGCCACATGATAACGATAATAAAATTTCAATTAGAAAAATTGCTGGAATTTTAGAGCTTAGCAAGAGTGACGTTCAAAGATGTCTAAAAATTTTAAGACTAACTCCATACAAAATTCACACATCAAAAATAGTGCGAGTCAGATTATGAAAAACGAGTAATGGTATGTGAGACTTTACTTGACTTATTAAGAAACGAATCCAATTCATTATGAATTATGTCTGATGAAGCAACGTTTCACATTAATGGCATGTGTAACAAACATAATAAATTGTAGAATATGGGCTTCTGAAAAACCAATTTCTTTCAATGGATTTGTTGTTATGCATCAAACGGTCACAGCATGAGTTGATTTTAGGCATCAAAATACGTTCATATGAAACTACTAATTAAAAATGTACTACTACATGAAACCTCGAATATCTTTGTTGTTAATGAAACAAAAGATAGAAAACTATACATTTTTGGAAAGGAGAATGATTGCTCTTTCGAATGAGATCAATTATTATAGGGTGTTCCATTGAAAAAAAAAAAAAATTTTTTCCCTTTGAATTTGACTAACATTAGTAAAACACCCTGTGTTGATGAGATGAAATGCCAGCCAAGCCTAAAAAAATCTCTTTAATAAACTAGTGAAAATAGTGAAAACCCCATCTCTTTGGAGCAATTAATAAGCTGGGCAATTATGTTTAAAATCAGTCACTCTTATTTGGGACACCCTGTACTATTATGATGTGTAATTTTTGAGAAATGTAGTGAAAGATCCTGTATGCTATGGAGGTGAATTACCTTGAATGAATATAAAAAAATTTGAAGTTAACCTCTCATATCGAGTTCAAACTTCGAGCGAATATTGTATGTAATAACGAGGTAAATATAACGTGTTTCTACTTTGATATTATGTAGAATTTCTCATTCAGAAAATTCCATTTCTACTGTTGGTTCCGGTGAGCATTACTTAACAAAACATCCTTCATTCTCGTTGAGAAATGCTACTTTATTTTAATGAATTTATGGAGATTATATGTATAAACTTCATGCATATTAAGAACGTTTTGAAATAAAACTAGACGTTCATTCATATTTCAATTTAAAAATATATTTCCGGTAGTAGGGAGGGTGAGTGTAGGCTCACAGTACTTAGGCCGCATGTGACCCATTGTACATCCTCCCGGGGAGTTGTCCTCCTAGGTCATCGTCCATCCTGTCCTTCCCAAGAAGGTGGACAGGTCAGTAGGAGACATCTCCTTTATATCGTCATGTGTAGGCTTCATAAAATGTGTAGGTGGATACTGATTTTTCTGTGAGAGTGGCTATATCTTTTTAACCACACGGTATAGTATAGCAGTACCCTATATTTTCTGGAGGCTTGAAACGTTGTCTATTTAGTTCCTTACAACAACTATGCCAATATCATTAGTTTGAAATTTAGAGAGAATTGCAGATTTTTTAAAATCAATCTAGCAATAAATTTAAGAAAATTGTAAATTTAACGAAAAGAATAATATACTTAGGTATAGGACACGCTTATACCATTCGGAAGAGGACATTTTTTGAATATAATGAACTATCAAAATACAGAGTGTTCCATTTAGAATAAGCCTGATACTGCACATTGAATGATCTAATAATGAAACTGAAAATTCTGAACACTCTGTAAAGAGATATTTAGTACTCAATCGTGGAATACATTCAACGAATGTCCAACTATTTAGATGTAAGAGACTATTCGCTGAAATTTGTTATATCAATGAATTATTAATTTTTTCCGAAATGTTCACATCCTTAAAAACGTCAGCATAACTCGAAACCCTCTGTATTTAGGTATAGGGAACCATTATGAAGGAGTATCATATTTTTAAGAGGCAATCAGAAAATGCAATGAAATATAGGATGTTCCATAAGAAAAAATATAACTTTGATACGCCACACTTTATTGGAACACCCTGTATATTCCAAAATATTTTCAAATTATAGTTTAAAATAGAGTTAAATTTGTGGTATGAAAAGATTTTCAAAAAAATTTATATTTTCTTCGATATCTGTCTGGTCCCGGACTTCTGCCGAACCCTGTATGCGTATTGCATTTACAGCATCTGACTCTGTGTTCTGTTTCATTTGTATTTTGTAGGGTTTATTAAACACAAACCTGGGTTCAATTGCATCGTTGGCTGCCTGCAGAAGAGGTAGCGCAGTAAGCCTTCTTTCCGATAGTGTACAGAGCACCAAAAAACATCTCAATTTCATCCTAATTTTAAAAGAACTTTTTGTTGGGGTCGGTATGATCTACAAGAATTAACTATTTCATAAAATACGCCCTAACAGTTGATAATATTAAATACAAGTCCAATATTTGTGAACTTCCAAAACTGATTGAATACTTGGGACGTCTACGTTCCAATAAATATTGTACCAAACCCTGTAAATTCAATAAATTCTCCTATCTTACTCTATTCACCATAACCTTTAATATACAACGTCACTATAAGGTCTAATTAACTCTCATTTCACGTTCCTTTAGCTTTGATTTTAACAGATCCCCTTTCCTTATAAATTTTATACGACTCGGTTTAGAACACGCCAGAGATTTCTTCATTATTTTAGCTCAATTGACAAGTTTATTTACAGTTTCCTGCAAATAAAATGTCATTTTAGTAAAGTGTGTCAAAGGTAATAGCAGTTACGAATTACAAACTTAAATGATTGGTTCTATCTTGCAGATATACCAACCCCGTAATTGAATGTCCTTCGTAGCATATAGTGAAGGAAGTAGTTGTTGCTTCTTAGTAAACGGTCTTTGTTCTTTGGTTGGAGACGATTATTTAAATTGGTGAACATTACTATCGCAAAAATAGAACCGTGGATTATGAAATGAAACATGAAATGTGGATTGATTGTATAGCTGCTGAAATATTTAATCAAAATCAAATCTACGAATATTTTTAATAGTTCCATTCCTGAAAATATCTGACTAGATAAAAATTAAACTTGAAAATCGTCGCAGCTCTTCGGGGAACAATTTAATTCGATTTAAATTTACTTTAATGGACTAATTAGTCATTAGAGCTGGTGAGCGAGTTAGAAGTGGTGATGATTCGTCGATAAAGTAATTCAAGGCGAACTGGCTCCTGCTCTAGTTAACTAACTATTGTCGGGCTTTGGTTCCAATGGGAATTTAAGGGAATTCATTTAAAAATAGACGTAGTTTTTTACTTGTAAAACTTCTTTCCTCATTTCTTTAGACGACAATTTGCAGTTCTAGAAAGAAGAATCTTGAAATAGTTTATCCAATTTAAGAAAAACTGATTAAAAATATGTACAGTTTGTATCATTCTTGTAGACTTTACCACCAAAAAGGTTCAATAATAGAGTACACGCATATTTCATATTTTGCTTAGATATTAATTTATAATAGTAAAGTTGATATCAAAAATTACTGATAATAAGAAATAAACCACTTTCTATTGGAAATTACTTCCAAATTTTAAAATAAAATTAAAATTTCAATGCACTTTCCGACCAACACCCGAGGAGTTCCGAACGCTACCGATGATATGTGTGATGTCATATCTCTGGTTTGTTTACTTTTGTCAATATGGCCGGTATTGCATTAGGTTCTGTGTAGTTGTGTGTTTATATTGTATTTTAATCAACTATTAATTGCTTCATCGACTTAAAAATATCATTCATATGTTTGTTTGAGACCATTACGTGTTTGTGTGTGCTTTTTTTTTCATTTTTAAAACTCAACGTAGTGGAAACGATATTTCCGAGGATATTTTAAAACTTTTAGAAGAAAATATTTTATTTACTAGTTCAGTGTTCAGTCACGATTCTTCAATATTTTGTGAGTAAAGATATGGCAAGCAAAGGTTTTGTAAAAGCACAAACTGATGAATCGCCAAAAGTAGACTCATTTACGCTGCTTGAATTTATGAAGTCAAACAGCTGCTTTAATGCAGAGGAAATGAGAGGAGTTAAAGCATTATCGTAAGTACAATTTGAACTATGTATTATATATAATATATACCAACCATATTTTGATGCGTGGTCGTAAGAAAATGATGTTTTTATGGTTGATTCCTAGACACATAGGTACATAACCTCAAATTATTTAAGAATAAAAATTACCAGCATAGAAGTAGGTACTTATATTAAAATGGTCCTCACAAACAAAAGTAGTAGTATTTGTCGAAATATCTTCTTGTTTCGATGCATAGCTTGCAACCATAATGCCCTTCTCTTAAGTGTATTTTTGCTTGCGCCACCAGGTAAAGTAACAAATAATTTGTCTGGAGCTTTAATAGACGTTGATTTACACTCTGGAACAATGTAATACTTGGAATACAAAGTTTTTTTTTCGGCTTTATCCATTTTTAAAGCTTTCAGAAACAAATTAGGTCACAAGAACTCAGAACACGAAGAAGAACGTAAACAAATGACGTCACTCAATGGGGCAGCCATCTTTATGACGTAAAACGCGTTTTGGCAGACTTTCAAATTTTATGATTTTCAAAGTCGTTTTAAAAGTTAAGTTTATATTTTTTTTGAAAAAATAGGCATGCAATGATGGTTTTATATGGAAGAACAGCCTAACTTTACTGATAAATACTATTCGGAAACATGAACTACAAAATTACTTTTTATTGTCAAAACTTGACAGACAACTTAAAAAACATTTCTTGAAACAAAAACATTATACAGAGATCACATAAACAAATCTGGGGATCTTGAATATTTCTTTCTAACATGCAAGGTGTTAGGAGACCTGATAAAGCGTCAATTCCCACCAATAGGAAAATTTATGCTTGTACCCTATTGATTATTTTTAGAGATTTTGATATTTTTTCTCCCACTAAATTTTTTTTTCCGATGTCCTTGAAATTCTTTATTTTTTCCCTGTCCTCAATTTCCTCTTGCAGACAAAATTCTAGGACCCAGTGACACCTACGGCCTAACGACTTCGACACTAGCCAAACGTCACACCCATGCTCAATCCCTTAAGAGATGGGATGGAATCAAAGAATGTAGTTTTGCCAGGATCACCCTGGGCGACCCTGGGAAGCTGGCGCCGAAGAAATATTTGGCGATGACCAGGAAAAACCTACGTTTAACAGTAGGATTTCTAAGTGGCCACTGTCAACTAAAGAAACACTTCCATACTATGGGGTTAGTGAACACACCTCTATGCAGGATGTGTAAACAGGAAGATGAAACTGTCAGGCATGTCTTATGCGAGTGTCCGGAGTTATCGTCAATAAGAGAGTGTGTGTTCGGTGAGTCTTGGCCTACACCTGCCGATATAAAGGAGATGTCTCCTAGTGACCTGTCCACCTTCCTGAGAAGGACAGGATGGACAGTGACCTAGGAGGACAACTCCTCGGGAGGATGTACAATGGGTCACATGTGGCCTAAGTGCTGTGAGCCTACACACTCACCCTCCCTACTCTACAGATACAGATTCCTCTTGCAGACATGGTATCGTCTATATAAACCCGTCCATACTTTCCCTCCAACTTTGAGAAGCGAAAAGCCTAATTTGTTTATACTGTACATTGTTTTAATGGCGATTTATTGAAGTTAAAACTTCTTCAGCCTCGTTGTGTGATTTTTTTGTGGAGACAAAACTTATCTGTTCAAAATTTCCATTCATCATGAGCATACGATTAAATTTTCCATTAATCATAGGTTTAAGAGGAAATTTTGAAAAGGGATCCATTAAATTTCCAGCTACCATGATCATAAATGGTTTGTTTCATTCATACGTTTGGGTTGGGCTCAACAGACCAGGCACTTGAACTGAATCTTTGTACCATTGTCCATGTTATCTTCCTACTTCCAGAAGCTTCGTGTCTTCTATACCAGTTTATCTGGAGGGATCTTCAGTAGTTGTGATGGTTGTATTATTTCCACTCCGTGCTCCCGTCTGAGTCCTTGTAAGTTCTTGTGAGTTCACATTTTCTGCACGTAGGTAAATTTCTCTTACCCAGTTTTTGCAGCCTGGACGAGAGTCCCTTACTCCATTTAAATTGGTGTTCCTTAACTAGCCAGTTCCCTCCTATGTAATCCTTTGTGATTTCCCAAAACGGTTCCGGACTTGTGAAAGCAACTTTAGAGCCTTCTTCAGCTAGCTGGTCTGCCATTTCATTCCCTGCAATCCCCTCATGTGCCGGCACCCATATTAGAGACACTTTGTTTTCTCTTGCTAGCATGTTAAGGGATTCTTCACAGTTTTTCACCAGCTTAGACCTAGTTGTTGGATTGCTGATTTCTTTAAGCAAAGCCTGGCTGTCAGTGTAAATTTTAATTTTTTGACCGGTATATCCTCTTCAGATGTTTTCAACAATGAAGGCTATAGCGGCAATCGTCTGCTTGAAACACTGTTGTGTAGACCAAGGCTAAGAAACTGTTTATTTGTAGGACAAAATTCTTATGCATAGTCGTACGATAATATTTTAAAAGGAATTCATTCATTAGCAAAATGTTTCAACCACCACTGGTAAACACGATAGTTAGTTATAAAAATTACAATTTAACAAATTCTCCATATCTGCTAAAACCGCAATAATTTCAATGTCACTAGCAGGTATCCTGTGAGAGAAGTATGTTCACGTCCTCGAGTTGCGAATAAAAAAGAATCCGTGTTATCTATTGTTTTCGGTTAAGTCGATGTGAAAAGATTCAACTTTGTCCTAGTTTGGAAAATAATCGGATCTATTTTCATTCCCCACATTCCATTTTTCAAAGTTACCCTTCTCGTTCACTAGATCACTAACGCAAGCAGCTCAAAGCACTTCACCATACAGGCGTCGGCGTCAAGGGACTTTCAGGACCGGATTAACACTTTTTTTTCAAAATAAATTTCCTCAATCCCATAAAAGCAAAAGCTTCCAGTCTTCAGCCTGGATAACTAATAGATTTTTAATTGTAGCCTTACAATGAAAATTCTAAATATTATAGTGGATATTTTGAATTGTCAATTTTTGTAATATACTTCGCAAAGTTCACCCCTGAGTGTCATATATACTCGGGTTTAAACAAATGCGGGTATTCGAGAACCGCCTAACCGAAGGGAATTTTTTTATAGGAATGTTGACTATCGAAAGCGAAACCAAACATATTTTTTAAAAGCATAAATCCACACCCTGCTGTAGGGGGTGGAAGTTTCAATAGAGTCTTCCGATTTGTTTTTGATTTAAATATTTTTCTTACTTAACGTAAAAATTTCCACATTCAGGTGAGAGTTTTAAAAGAGTCTCGTGATTGAATTTAGGAGTTTTTCATAGATGCAGAATATGTGATTTGAAGGCGATTTGCACATGATAGAGAGTTAATGGAAACACGAATTATCTGCCTTGCAGTAATGGGCTCGTTTACTAAATTTTTTAAATCATTTTTAACTGTCGTAAAACAAAGTACTAAGGATAAAAAAATGATTCTGAAAATTTCATGTCAATGGAATATGTCGTTCTTCTAATACAACCAATTAAACAAACATACCCTAGCGGGGCGAAGACTATGACTGTGACGTCACCGCATATGAAAGTTAATATGCACAAACATTACGCTTCTGAACGTATCGTGCCTCGCGTAGAATTTATTTGACTTTTCGTTTTTGGCTGTTTTCCGGCCAGAATGATTAAAAATGTCAATATTTTCATAAATACATGCTCTCTCAAATGATATACAAGGTGATTGTTTTATTCCTGGTCTGGTGGACAAAGTTGCGCGGATAACGCTATAGGATACTCAGTAAAAATTGCAATTTTTTTAACTGCAGACTGCCCAATTAAAGGAGCTTCTCCAAATGCTATTTATGATGAATGTGTAGTGGAAATTAAATCACCAATGTTGAAAAGAACAAGAAAAACTTATTTTGATGAAGTAGGTAATATTGGTTCCAAATGTTTACATCAGATTCAAATGCACATGCACCTCACTGGTGAAAAAAGCGATATTTGTTAGAGCTGATCCAGACTTTGAATCAAATAAAATAATTTCTTTCAAAACACATAATATACGCCAGTTTTGTTGATGATCTACTGAAAAAGATCACCTGTTTTTATGTAAAAAGCAGTATTTAATAAAATTTTATTTGTAAAGAACTGACCCATTATTTTATTTAATAATTTTGAACATTAATAACACCACAAGCTATAAGAACAATATTATCTACGTATTTAAAAAAATTAGATTAATACAAGCGTGTGGTTTTCAATAACCCTCTCAACTTCACAACGTATTTTATAAGGTAATTCATAACGATTCTGATTAAAGAAAAATGAAACCTTAAAAACACACAAACAAAGTATATTGACTTATCAGTGAATGCTCTGAGTCTTTTTATGCTTTTCTGCCATTGCTTTCGTTTTTTTTGCTTCCTTATTAATAAAAATAAATGTTTTGTTAGATGTTTTAATCGTAGTAGTTTTATATTCTTGAACCGCACAATATTTATTGCTTTTTTTACTCTGGTTCTGGTCCATTGTGTTGAATAGTACAAATTATTTCTAAACTTTCTTATTTCACAAACACAACACTGTTTAGAGTTTGCTTAAACGTATAATAATAGGCATATAAGCAAGCAAAATATTGTTACTAGCTAAGTAGTCATCTAACCGAAAACCGATCGGCGCGGTATCCGCTCTCTGGGAGATATTTCATATGCGATGACGTCACGCCTGCAATTCGGAAAGAAGCGCTGTTTGATGTTTATAATTTTTTTAGGCGATTTAGGAGTCTCGCTGACGTCTAATTTTTTGCACAGAGCCTCAAAATGATATGCTCTTCCTAATGGTGAAATAAAAAAAAATGTAAATGAGCCCATTGTGATGACATTAAATAAATAGTGCTCAACCTTAAAACAGACTTAAAATTTGGAGTTATTGAAACATGAAAATATCTAATAACATTATATTATTGAGGTAGGTACATTGTTTTCAACTTTTTTTAAGTACATACGTTTTTATCTTCATTGGAATATATTTATTATTATTATTTTATATTCATCATATGTATTCTATTAATTTTTATTAATTATTACTTTTCGGTTCACCATTTTTTTAGTATTGAAACTAATTATTAAGAATGGAGGATATTCTATAAGTAGCTATTTTGGCAGACAACAACGATGAGGAAATAGAGTACATAATTTTATTTGACGGGGGGAGAACGGATAACTTGAAACTGTGATAAAAGTTGGGTTGAGTCCAATTCAGTTGTGTCACCGATGACACAGATCACCTACAAATTGTGACATATAAATATGAGACAAGAAATAAAGTCGGGATAGTGCACTGCAGTAATCGCGCACAAATAAGAACAAGCACTAACCTTAATAATGTTTCCCTTATTCAAAACATCAAATGCGCATGCGTAGGTATATGTCATTATAAGGACAGCACTATTACTGCTTGACCTTATAAAAGTTCCAATAACTCTCTGATATCAAAGGAAAAATACTATGTTTTATGTAACTGGACTACAGTGGAGTACGGTTCTAAAAGAACTTAATTTGACTCCAAGAGCTCATCCATATCTCAAAAGTGGTTTTATGAAATCCAAAACAAATGGTTCAATAAAAACACAAAGTCCAAACCACAATAAATTG
>CAJUYI010003041.1:28497-39577 GCA_910591695.1 Galerucella pusilla | reverse complement strand
GTCAACTAAATTACCAGTTCCGAGAATATATGATCCAAATTTTGGATAAAACCATATCCTCTCCCCATCTTGTGGTTTTCAGTGGAAGCTGAGGTTCATTATTTTACCGTAGTGGCTAATACCGGAGCCTTAAGTTAGCTAAAGTCAGCAGCTAGAGAACTCAAGAAAGGAAGGGAGGCCCGGCACATAAATAGGAATATTATAATTAATTGTTGAGCGAAAATAGCGATATTATTGCAGATTTTAAATAATCTTTACAATATTTGACTTTGTATGATCCTTCATCCATGTAATTTTTATTGAATGAACGAGCTATGAGCTGATGGGACAATTTTTAATCTGCCTTCTTTTCCCAAACAGTTAGGATTTAATTACAGTTATCTCCTCGTCCCACAAATCTGTACCATGGTGGAATCCAGATTGTGAAGACGCCATCCGACAATCCAAACGTGCTCTTAATAAGTATCGAAGAAATAAAACCCCAGAAAATCTCATTGAACTGAAAAAACTCAGAGCAAAAGCTAAATACATCACTAAGCAGAGCAAAAAAACCTCCTGGCAAAATTATGTCGCGTCTATTTCAATTGATACAGACCCAACTCAAGTCTGGAAAAAAATAAAACAGGTACAAGGTTACAAGTCTAATCTCAAGATCCCCAGTCTCATATATAACGATACAATCATCTCCGACAATCAAGTAATTGCAGACACACTGGCACAAAGTTTTGAGAATAACTTCAACAGAAGCCTCTCCTCTATCATTCCATCTAACCCAATTCAAAAATCGCCCCCTGTCCTTCCAATCGATCAAAACGACGTTTCATACGTCAATGCCCCCTTCACTCTTAACGAACTGAAATCGTCTTTATCTTCTTGTAAAAATTCAGCTGCCGGTCCCGATGACATCCCATATATATTTCTAAAAAATCTCTCAAATCCTTCTCTCCTCAAACTTCTTGAAATATTCAACCTTATCTGGAACACACAGCAATTTCCTGAATCGTGGCGTAACGCTATTATAATTCCAATAAAAAAACCTGACAAACCCCCCACAGGGGTGAAATCTTATCGCCCCATATCTCTCACATGTACTACCTGCAAACTTCTGGAAAAAATGATCAATAGAAGACTCCTATGGTTTTTGGAGAAGTACAAAATTATTCCTAGTGCCCAATCTGGTTTCCGACGTCATCGATCTACTCGTGACAACCTTGTCTTATTGCAAACCGACATCTCCTCAGCAATAAATAATCAACAGGATCTCGTAGCAACTATCTTTGATATCGAAGGTGCTTTTGATACAATCTCCAGAAATGCAATAATCAACAAACTATTACAATATAAACTAGATGGCAACATTCTCTTTTTCATACAAAACTTTTTAACTGCAAGGTCATTTAGAGTCTCTGCAAATGGTAAACTTTCCCAGCCTCACACCCAAAATGATGGTGTCCCTCAAGGATCTGTATTAAGTCCCACCCTATTCATCCTTTCAATAAACGACTTATGCGCCAACTTTCCTACTCCCATCAAATATGTTCAATATGCTGATGATTTAATTGTCTACTGCCATGGAAAATCTGTTTCCACCATCTGCAAGCTTCTACAAAACGCAGTAAATTTGCTGCAAGATAGAGCCAACAACCTACATCTCTCCTTATCTCCAAGTAAATCGAAGGTCATAAAGTTTAGCAGAAGGTCCCCATCCGGTACACCGCTAATCTTCTTTAATAACTCCCTGTTACCTGCTGTTAATCATTGCAAAATTCTTGGATTAACTTTCGACTCTCGGCTTAATTGGAAAGTTCATATCAACACACTCAAAGGCATTTGTCTTAAAAGACTTAATATCATCAAAGCTCTCTGCCACTATCACTGGGGATCTGACGAAAATACCTTATTAAGAGTTTACAGATCCCTCATCCGTTCTAAACTAGACTACGGCAGCTTTATTTACATGTCAGCCTCCAAATCCACCATCGACTCACTGAACTCTATTCACAATACAGCCCTTCGACTCTCTCTCGGTGCTTTCCGTTCTAGTCCAGCTGCTAGTCTATACTGTGAAGCAAATGAGCCACCCCTGTTCCTAAGACGTCAATCCCTCCTCCTTTCATACGCTGCATCAACATCTTCTAACCCTTCTAACCCTGTTTACCCTCTGTTTACAATGTCCCAACATCATCCTTCCGACACTACTTCCAAACGTAGCGTAAAATCTATTGCCCATCTTCTTCTCCCATTACTTCAGAATACCGACCTTTCAATGACCACTCCGCTCCCCCAACCTCATATCCCTCCTTGGACTAAACAACTTCCTCTATTCAATACCTCCCTTACCAAGTTCAATAAACATGAATCGCCCAACATACTTATAAAGAAAGCATTTTTGGAAATATTAGAAAAAACACCATATGATGTAGTTCTCTACACAGACGCCTCAAAAACTTCTTTTGGTGTTGGCTGCTCCGTCACAACCAACCACGAACTAATAGGTTCCTATCGGTTGCCCTCAACATGTAGCGTTCACACTGGGGAGTTGTATAGCATCTTCCAAGCATTCAAGCAAATCTCTTCTCCTGTCAAGCGCGTCGCCATTTGTACCGATTCACTTTCCTCAATTAACTCACTCAATACCATCTTTACTGACCATCCAATAGTTCAAAACATCCATGACATCTATCAAACTCTCTCAGCTCGTGATGTAACAGTCTGTCTTATCTGGCTTCCATCTCACATTGGAATTACTGGCAATGAAAACGCTGACCACCATGCTAAAGAAGCCTCTTCTTCCATCACCACAACAACGTTCCAGCTCCCAAATGACATAAAACAATTATTCAAAAAGTCCGTCAAGGAGTCCTGGCAAAATTTTTGGCAAGACAGCAAAACAGCCCTTTACGACATACAACCATTAATCGGCTGTCCCTCCCTCGATTTCCTAACCAGGAGAGAAGCTGCTGTCATTAGACGATTGCGGATCAACCATACCAGATACACACATGGTTACTTGATGTCTTCTGAAAACCTTCCCGTCTGCCGTCACTGCAATAGTCCTTTAACCGTCAAACATATTCTCACAGACTGCCAGGAATACACCATCACATACAAGCGCCTAGACCTAACACCAAACCTGAAAGAGCTTTTAAACTGCACCGCTGAAATCTCAAAGACATTGAAATTCCTGAAATCAACCAACCTCTACCACAAAATATAAACTAGTGATATTTTACCGACTATTTTACATGTTTTATGTTTTAAGATAGTGTATGTATTAATATGTCTTTTTGTCTTTTGTACAGTGCCAATGGCCATAGTTGTCGAGGCACTTAAATTCTAATAAAAAAAAAAAAAAAAAAATATTACAAACGCGACAGATCAAGAAAATACGTTGTCATATCATCATCATTCAATAGAAGAAATGTACATTGAATAATTCCTGCTGGAATAATGTAAGCACCTATATAATATAATGTTTTGATTGGCTAAAACGTATATGATTTACTGAAATTGAATACTTCGATAGGTTTCGAGAAACGTCAAAATATAATCTAAAATATTGCTTTGCTTTTTGAATTCGTGCCAATATCAATATTACAATAGAAATATTTTGATTCACTTTGACTTTGAAATTCCCTATGCTAAAATAGAGGTATGTTTTGTTTGGAGTCACAATAGGAAGTGGATATTTTGGAGCCAGCTGCAAGCGCTTTGCAAATCCCGAATCGGTTGACCCAAATTCACTTTAATAGGTTTCCCTGTTCACGAATAGATGATGCCAATGATTGTATTCCCAACATATTGAAATTTGTTGAAATAGATGTATCGAATTCCATCAGTTTGGTGCTTTTTAAATTGTATTATTGAGTACAGTAGAAAGGAAAAATAAGAAAATTCCGTAGAAACACTTTTTTTACTGAAATTATAATTTCGATATAGCAAATAGGGGGATGGGTAATTTGGTCCCCGCTACCTGTGTTAATCCTTTGGTAGCCAGGCACTTCGATAATCCGGCTGGTAATTTCGCCCCCAAACTAAAATAGATATAATTATTTCTGCTTCTTGGAAATTTTTAGGAATAACAGGTGTTTAGACGGATATAAAACCCTTAGGGTCTTGATAATACCGAGGTACTTTTGTCAGAGAGAATGCTGAAAGCGTGTTGCTCAAAGACGCTTGAAGGATTCTCTACGACAAAATTTTGAGTATTTATCAAGACCCGAGGAGTATTCGATAAGATAATTTTTTACTTTTTAGCTTTCAAAAAATTGATTGCTAATCTGATGTTTAATAATTTTCAATATAAACTTTATCAATTTTAATTAAATAGTATTCATTTTTATTTAAAACCACAGTTGTGAAAAGTACAATTGGTAAATTAATTGAATCGTTAGATGCAATACCTAATCTTCGCGACATTTTTAATCCAGTTGTCAGTTTGACGTTTAATTAATGTTTAATAAAAAGTAAACACCAAACTGAAAACACCACATGTAGGGTATTATCGCTGTAATACAGCGGTGATTGGATGAAATTTGACACATGACTTGAAATTAAGTAATTTGGTTGGTTACTATATCCAGTGAAAAATTATCAAACTAATCTTCCAAGAGTTCTGCTGTAGTATCTTGGTGACAAAATTTTTTTCGTATTCTTTCTTTATTAATTGTAATCCTAAATTTTCACCCTTCTACAATAATTATTCCGTTTTTAATAGCATTTTTATTATTTTTGTATAAACAATATCCAAATTCAAATAAGCCGCTGTTCGTATTTCAAAAAGAAGTTATTCATGTGTTGTATGGTAGATGGCGCGGCGTCCGTCTCATCGAAGTTTCAACATATAAAGGCAGAGTGAGCTACTAGCTCGAACCATTCTATATTTTCTATAACAAGAAAAAAAATTCATTACACGTGCATTCAGTCATTTACGAGAAGCGTCGCGTCATTTTCATATTCTGTTCCGTGGCATATTCTCGCGTGGGCAATCCCTCGTGCATATTTGTGTTGGCTAAAGGTGGACTGGCAAAAAACATATACAGTGGACCGCCGATAATCCGGCCCCTGGCTAACCCGCACCCCCTGTAATCCGACATGGTCTTGACATACATAATGAAGTATAATTTTTACTTCAGAGTACATACATATATATAACATGTAGAATCTTATCATTGGATCTGTTGGATTACAAGGTACTCTTTTGTAAAAAAATCCGGACTATAGGGGGTCTACGGCAGTACTCAATAATCCGACAAATTCGCTAATCCGACACTGCCCTGCAAACTGTTTGTCGGATTACCGGGGCTCCACTGTAATTCGAAATTAACAGTGACTTTTTTAATTTAATTTCCATACTGTGGAGTAAAAAACATAATATATATTATGCTTAACTTAGAGAAATGCAGTGCATTGAGAATAGTATACCTATTATACACCAAGGTGATGAAGACTATTATTATTGACCGAGCGGATTGAGGTGGGAGGTTTATAAATGTCTTCAACACCATGGTGTATATACAATTTTCCACTACTAGTCAAATTTAAGACAAAAATTGAAAATAATTCACAAACGCACCACGAGAAGCGTTTACTCCGTCTGTCAGTTTTCGATAAATGAACGTACCTGCTCGTTATGTCATCAGTCATTTTTGGTTTAGCGCGAATTTTAAAATAGTGGCAATTTTATACAAATAATTTTATCTTGATAGATAATTTCAAGCAGAAAATATGTTAAAGACAATCTCGGGGGTATACAAAATTATGTTGCACAAGTTTTTGTTCAACTACAATCTCTGAATTCTCAAAATATTTGAATTTTTCCATTATTGACCTAGGTTAATAAAAAAAAATTATTAACCACTAACAGAGAAATTCAACTTCTCAGTTGGCTAGAAGAGGCAATAATTGTCAACTTCACAGCTAGTAGTACAAATAATAAATTGTTGTTGTTTTATTTATCGGTGGTCATGATCTATAACGTTCCATTCCTCTTTCTGCCATAGTACCATTCCCACACTTTTAGAAAAAAACTCAATATTCTTTCATTAACAACAACAACAATTAATTCATGATCAACGTTTGCCGGCTCAGCCAGCGACTTCCAAAATTTCAATCTACCCACTTCAAATTTTATGTTGCAAATTTTACAAAATAAATTTGATTTTTCCAGTTTTATATTATACCAAACAACAAGGAAAACAAATTAGTAGCTATATTTATATAATGTAGTTAAAATATTTCCACGATTTGACACTCTGTCTCAATTGAAATATGTTTTTCGAATTTATTTGGCCACGATCTCGATCTAAATACCTTCATTTACATTTCAATGCATCTGTTCGTCTAGACTTGTAAATTAAGTTTGTTTGCAATTTTCTAATGAATTAACGTTTTCATTCAACGTTATATGTATGTTGGGTGGCATCCACTGAGACTTAAATGATCTATTGTGCCTCATTTTATCTACTCAGTTCTTAAGGAAAGTCTCAGATATTACTAGTACTTTTAGATCTCCCTCTTCTATCCAGAAATCTTCCAGGTATTGTGCCCTATAATACTGTATTGCTATACATTTGGCATGTATGTAAAAGATGTTTTCTTCTTTCCTTCCACAGAGTCTGATTTCTTCTTGCTCCACAAGTTGAGTTTTTTGTGGTGCCCATTCAAGCGGTAGTGTTCTGTTAGGACATCTGCACTATATAAAACTTAATTTATATACACGCTTTACTTGATGTCTACTAATTCATCTACACTCGGTATAATAGTTTTAATTTTTCTTTAACACTGAAATATTGCACTATTTATCTTCACTAACTGTTTAGCCACCGACTGTTCACTAAATAACGGTCCAACTAACTTAACAACTCGCGTATATATAGTCTTTCTCACTTCTCAACCTTCTTGAAATTACCATACTCTTTGTATGAAGAGCGGACCAGAAAAGTCTAGAACAAACCCTACGCATTCGCCAAAACTTGTAGTTTAGCGACAAGAACGGCTTCTGAGTTACGACTTCGTAACATTATGAACAAAATTAAATTGTATGCGTTTGTATTAAAATTTTTGCCATATTTGACGATTTCAACAAGTAGGAATTAATTTAAGGGAAGATAAGGAGTTGAGACAATTTTTACGACTAACATAAAAAAGTGTCTTACTGCAATAAAAAGTTGAAAAATCTTGAAAATGAAGTGTTTTATCGAGTTCAACAAAGATTACCTTTTATGTAGGGAATTTAATAAAGAATTGCATTTAGCTCTAAATACATGGTGTTTCAAAAATATGGTACACTTAAAGTTTACGAACCCCTCGTACTACGCAACTGGCTTATTAGAATTTGACAAAATTGATACTGTTGATGTGTTTTGAAGAGACTATTTCACTAGAGTAAATTGATAACTGACAAAATTTGACGGTTTTGAACTAGCAATTTTTTGTCTTGTCGCGGCAATTTTTTGACGTTTAATATGTCAAATCTATGTGAATAAAATTCTATCACTCTGTGATAAAATTCAATATAAAATCTTTGTGAGTGGTTTCTAAGGAAACTAAGTTGTTTATTTATTTATTTAACTTTTTAAAAATTATTAAAACTGTTTTAAAAATTTAAACAAGTATTATTAACATGAATAATACAAGATTTGGAAATAATTCAATAAATGAAATAGAGAGTACAATTAAGCAAAGTATACCGCGAAATACAATGAAGACAAAAAAGTCTGCGTGGGAACAGTTCAGAATGTTTCTGGACGCACGTAATTATACGTTAGAAAAGGATACTTCTGAACAAGTTATAGCAAAAATTCTTGAAGATTATGGTTTTAACATGAAAAAAAGATATGGAACTGATTAAACTGAAGCCAGTGTGAAAACACTTTGGAATACGACTGCTCAAATGGTTCAGGAAAAATATTTTCTAGAATTTAACATCAAAATTGATCCATTTAAAGATATTACCTATAAATTTGCTAGATTGGCCAGAGATACAAAACGTAAAAAGCTTCAGGCTGAACCTGAAACCAGAAAAAGAAGTTCTAACGCGTTTACCAAAGAAGAATTAATGGAAATGGTAGAAAGCTATTCTGAAGATAATCCTGATGGGTTACAAAAAAAGTTTTTTCATTTATGTTCGTTTGAATTAGTATGGCGTGGAAATGAAGCTGCTAATTGTGATATTAATTACTTTAAAAAAGAATATGATAATAAAGGTAATTTTACTGTCAGGGTAGAATATAATCCAATATTTTCCAAAACGACACAAGGAGGATCAAAAGCTTTATCTGGCAGTAAGTGGCTGGTAAGAAATAATGCTAACAATTTGTGTCCCGTTCGTTTATTTTTAAAAATTATTGAAAAAAGAGAATCCAATCATTATCTAACAACAACAAGATTATTTTTAACAGTACATCCAAATTGGGAGAAAGGAATATGGTACAAAAATTCACCATTGGGAATTAATACAATTTCAAAGTGGACGAAAATATCGGCAGAATCAATTGGTATAGACACAAAAAAAATAATAACCAATCATTCACATAGAGCTTCTGCAATATCTGCATTAGCAAAAGAAGGAGTTGGTGAACAAGAAGTAATTAAGCTTACAGGACATTCTTCTGCCCATTCTTTGAAACCATATTTACAATTGAATGAAGAACACCATTTCCAACTTATAGAGATCCTTCGAGAAAATAAAAATAAAGAAAAGGAATCCTCAGTTTCTAACTTACATTCATCACAGGTTATGATGCAAAACAATCCCCAAAATAATGCTACAACGTACAATAATAATAATTGTACTTTTTACTTGAATAAGTAATTTTTTTTTCATAATATTATTTTTTGGCTTATCGTATTCAAGTTTGTTGCTTTTAGGTAATTTTGCTCATGACATTTAATCCAAAACTCGCCTGACGGCTCGTGGCTTTGTTAAAAATGTCATTCGCAAAATTGCCAAGCAACAAACTTTCATGACAATCGAAAAATTTTGCCGACAAAATTTTCACTCTCGTGGTATTATATATGACAATAACCTACAAAAAAAGTTTAATTTGTACTTCCATCCCCCGGAAAGATATGAAATAAAATATGTATTTCTTCTGCACCTTTTAACATAATGTATCTCACAAACTAAGGATATCTCTATCATGCTTCTAATTTATGGTGATTATTTACGGGATATCCTGTATAATGTTAATGTTTCGATTTAAGATATCTCTAAAATTTCATTAGCCTACCAAATTTGGTTTCATGGACTATTTAGAATTTATCTACACTCTAACATTTTCTTTCATAAATTTCTTGAATACCTTCTCGGGACGTTGATTGATGCTTCAATTTGTATTATATCCTTGCAACTCCTTCCAGGCTTTCGAGTTTTTGACAGTGAAACTCAATATCGTAGTATCGACCTAAATCCTGAGTAAATCAAATATTTTGTGCTAAAATATCACTGAAAACAACATGTAAACTACAAAATACAGAGAAATTGATTTTTACAAACGACTTTTAAATCTCTCTAATTAAATTTTCAAAGCTGCCTCATTAGTGTACTCTAGCTCTAGTTCGGTGTACATTTTCCACTTCTATAACCACATGATGACTTCTCTTTCGTGGTGCTGAGTGAAATTGATGACAATCAAGTTCCAATAATGTCGAGAAACAAAGGGAAATTCACTTTGTTCTTTATAAAAGAGTACCTAAAATCATTAAATTGTTTGAAAACGGGTAGAAAGTCGTGAAAAGAATAAAGCGATTCCAAAATAGTAGTTTGGAAATAATAAGGTTACCGTTAACTTAAATTAGTATCACTGAAACATCAGCTGTGCTGGAGCAACGTACCCAAACAGAAACACAGTAAACACCTGGTCACAAAAACCCTCGGAGTCGCAGACTAATGATATTAATATTAAACCTCAGCACAGACATACAATTGGCATGGAGGAGGTTATGGGTAACATTGTAAATTTTCGTGTGTTGATACAATAACACCGGATCTGTTTTCCGTATCAACACAGTGTCTCAACATAATTGTATCAAATTGTTTCACATGCACAGCTACGTCTCATATAGTCCTCGCGTTGTGTGCCTCGACCTGGTGACGGATTTTGCTTGAAAAGAGGGCAAAATTGATGAATAAGATGCACTCATTCCGATCTCTGAAGTCGTTGCGGAAAATTGTTCAACGAGGTAAGAATGGTATGATATCAGTGAAAATAACGTTTTTCGTGCAAATTCAAAGAAACAATGTTAAGAACTTCTTTTTGCTCCTCAAAAGATCTACAAAACAAGACTGCACGTCATGCATTTATGAACAAAAAGCCATTATTTACAATATTATTAATAAATAAATTTAAGCCCAGATGTTATTATTATGACGTCTTCATATTACACCTAATAATACACTCAAATTAACATATAACGTGTACGAAATCTGGAATCTGTAACATAATTAGTTTGCAAATTATGACGTCAAAAACAAATAATTGATTCTCGCCCTGTACGACATTGCGCGTAAGCGTCTTTGTTTGAGATAAGTATCGCGTCGTTATTATTTTTCAGAAAAATTTTCCCAAGAAAAGTACCAATACCAATGTAGCTCCGGGTTTGAAGGCGCGCAGTGAGAAATTTTCTCGAGTGACTCGTGTTGATCGGCTCCCTCTACTCCCTCACCACGAGCTAGAAAGTAAAAAAATATAGCGTTACATGAACTTTGGAAATTGCTTTTAGCTTAATTATCTGTCCCCTTAGAATAAATATTTTAAAAAGTGGAAGTACTTCGTGTGAATATCTTTTTTTTGCTGCACGCTGAAATTGTTTAACAACGAGCCTTAAACTTTGACGGTTTGTCACTCCGTTGTTTTTCAAGGAATCTAGACGAATCTCTTTTTTCATGCCCTATCAATGTACGTAATAATATATTGCAATAGTATATTACGTAACGTGTGTGGTAAGGAGTATTTTACGCACGAATGGAAAAGTTACGCACGATGCCGTGTAGCGGCGAGTGCGTAATTCCGTGAGTGCGTAAAATGCTCTACAACACGAGTTACGTACTATACTTTACCTACGACCTACTTGTACT